>NW_012194661.1:334362-402650 GCF_000504015.1 Erythranthe guttata
TTTCGTACGTAGTGAATATATATATGGGAAATATGCAATACCCCCCTCAAATTGAAAATATTTTGAACTAAACCCAATTGACTATTAGAGACTTTTGCCTACACCCAAGTTTCATTCTTAATTAGTGAGACACCCCTAACCAGACATGATAAGACTAAAGTGCCCTTATGTGATTAGGTTTTTAACGTGATATAATTTATTTCACTCTTTCCCTCCCCCCCTCTCTCTCTCGTTCTCGATGTATCATCATCTTCTTCTTCTTCTTCTTTTTTTATTCTTTTTTCTGTCTTTCTCCAGATCTGTACCGCGGCGCCCTCCTTCGTCGTTTTCACACCACCGCCGTAGTCCACTCACCATAGCCACCGTTGTTCGTGCACTCGTCACCGTCGGAGTAAAGAATACCTTTCAACCTCCGGTCGACCGAAACCTAATGCAGGAGGCCTTCCTCCGTACAAGTGGTGGTGGCGGTGCCTCCCCAACCTCGTCGCCGCCCTTCGTCGGATGCGTTACATGGAGATTTCCCTTTTTCCCTTTTCTCTCGATTTCTCAATTTTTTCTTTTTTTTTTTTTCTTTTTTTTTCCCAGATTTGTCAGCCACCGCCACCGTAGCCACGTCCCCACTCTCTCTGTCATTCACCGTCGTTGTCGTCGCCTCCCCAGGTTTTTTCGATTTTTTTCTTTTTTTTTCTCTCCAAATCTAAAACAGCAGCATCAACGTGACTACTCTGGTTCGAATATGACTATTGTTGATTCACTCGATTAGTGATTTATTTATTTCTCGTGTTCGTTGTTTCTCTCGATTTCTCTCTCTTTACACCACCATCGTCTCCACATAAATTTGTACACAACCATGCTCGTTGCCGCCGCCTCCTCATTCGTTTCCACGTAAGACTCTTTCTCTCTTTTTCGTTATCTTTCTCATTTTTTTTATTTTTTTTCCAGATTTGTCCCCCACCACCACCACCGTCGCCGCCTCTCTCACTCTTTTTACTTCACCACCGCCACCATCGCCGGTGTCGTCGACTCCCCATGACTCTCTTTCGTTATTTTTCTATCTTTATGTATTTTTCGAATTTTTTTTTCATAACAGGACTATAGTCATGTTCGAATATGACTATAGTCATATTTATGTATTTTTTGAATATGATTGTAGTCATATTCGAATATGACTATTGTTGAATATGACTGTAGTCATATTCGAATAACTAGATTCAAAATTATTATTTTTTTTGTGAATTTTGATTGGATTGTTTTCGTTAACAATAGGGGAATCTTCTTTGTTTTATATAATTTGGTAAACATGACTATACCACATTATATAATCGAAATTTTTAAGTTTAAAATATAAAAAAATGCAATATAAAGAAAGAATATATCTATATAGTCACATGTAGTCATGTTTAACTATAGTCATATTCGGAGTTGTAAATCTGTCAAGAAAAAAAAAATCAATTTTTTTTTTAAAAAAAATTTAAAAAAAAATTAAATTTTTTTTATTAAAAAAGATATTAAAAAATAAAAATAAATGAAAAATGGCTAAAAAATCCGAAAATAATAAAAAATAAAAAAAATTAAAAAAAAAATATTTTTTTTGATTTGGTAGCAAATTTTTAGGAATTTGGAAGGAGATTTTTAGGAATTTAGAAGGAGATTTTTAGGAATTAGATTATTGTTATGGAAAGAGAGAAAAAATGAATAATTGAGACTAATTATCCTAATTGACATAAGAGTACAATTGGGAATACAAATTCTAGGGGGCTATCACAAAGAAAGATTGAAGGGGTGGACATATCACCATTTATTATCTATATGAGGGGTTTATTGCTAATGACCCCATATATATATCCAATATAATGTTGTTAGAACCGAACCGGCTATTGGAACCGGACGACCATTTGGGTCATGGTTTTATAGGGTCGAATTGGTTTAATCGGGTTTTTTTTTTTAATATGTCATTATTTTATTAATTTTAATATGCAACCACATCGATATTATTTTTTTGTTTGCGTTTTTTTTGTTTTTTTGAGTTATTCACGGAGTAACGTGATAATATTACTGTCTATTATTGTAATATTACTGTTGTTATAGTAATATTACTCACTCACAGTAATATTAATTCTTTTGACTTTTTATTATGTTTACATTTGTTGAACGGTCAACATAGTAATATTACTCTATTACACAATAATAATGAGTTTTGTTATGTTAATATTACTGTGCTAGATATTAATATAACAATATTACTGTGTTAAACTGTTGTATAGTTAATTTTACTGTGTTTAACAGTAATATAGTTAATATTACTGTCAATCACAGCAATATTGTTGTTTAAACGAAAAAAAATGTTACAAAAAGAAAAAAATAATAATAAATAAAGTCAACGCCAGAGACAGGCGGTCAACGGCGGTGATGGACGAAATTGTCCATAAAAATGTGGTTTGAGTCAAAATTGAATAATTTGTGAAATTTGGGGTCAAATTGAGGTTCAATTAAACTAAATGATGAAATTGGAGCATATTAAAGTATGAGGGGCTACTTTAGTGTTTTACAAAAATGTGAACCATGTGTGGACTTATTTGTAAAGAAGTTTATTGCTTGGATCTCTTTATGAATAAGTACCCATTGATGGGCTTATGTGTAAAGACCCACATTTTTAATCTTCCACAGTCCACCTATTATTTCCAATTTTATCAATCTCACACCACTTTTTACTATATTTCTTTTGCTTATACTCTATATTTTTCCATTCTTTATTCTTCTAATGCTGCAATTGACCACCGCTATTCGATCACCCATGACCGAATACGGCAATTCTTCGACCATTCATGACTAGATCCGGCCACCCATCACTAAGTCCCTGAAGGTTCGCTCAAATCTAGTCATAAATAACCAACTTAGCGGTGGTTTGAGATACATGTACCCCTTCTAACTTAAATGCGCCAAACACTCCGATTAGGGTCGTTTGCTCATCAGTTTTCCCTCCATTTCTTCTTTCTGCGGCGAAAAAAAACCCGTAAAAGATGTCTTGGATTCGAGATAGATATAAGAGGTCGTAGGCAAGCCGGTAAGCTAATAGAACTGCCAGAATCGACTCAAGTTTGTCGCTGAAATATATTTTTATAAGTTAACAAACTTGAATTGAATTCGACTCCCTTAACCAAAAAAAAATGATATGTATAAAAGATTATATTAGTGGTCGAACATGGTTTGCATTTAACTTGATTAATTCTTGTTTAAGCTAAATTCAATTCATGACAAGCAAATTGATAACATATTTTTTTAAATATATATAATTAAAAAAAAAAAAAATTCAAACTAGTTTGCATTACATGATCTTATCTGTACGTAGTGGTTTAGGCTGATATATAGCTGGAAAACTGTTATGATAGAGAATCATAATTAAACATTGAATTAATCATTGAACTCAATAAAACGACTACAAACCTTTATTATTTATAATATTGAATTACTTTATTATATTAGGAAATATAATATACCTGTGAAGGTATCTTATATTATATTAGAACAAACAAATCCATACTATCATCAAAGAAGGTACAACAGAATTATTCCTATATTTTACAGGTAAATTCACTCAATAAACTTCGCCTCGTCTAGCATTTTATCGAATTGTTCGACCCTACACCCGGTGATAAATATCGGGTGAGTCTTCTGATACCACATGTCATTTTTTTTTTACTTTTATAATATATTTCAATTATCGCTTGAGTTTATCTTTAGAGGTTTTAGAAAAAAAAAATGTGCCAACAGAAGACCCACCCAGTGTTTATCACCGGGTGTAGAGTCGAAGGAGCCCATTTTGTCCGAACAAAATGTAACTCAATTTTCTTTAATTTTAGGTCAACTAATTCATTACTTGAACAATTTATCAGAAAATAATTACTTAATCAACAATAAATCGAAATCTAAGAAAGACAAAACAGAATTAAACACAAATAATCTAAATCATATATATATATATATATATATATATAAATAAATAAATAAATATGCACATATATCAAATTATAAAAAGAATTGAAATTAATGATTTAAAAAAATTGAGAACAACTTGTAGTTCATGACATAGCCAAGAGGTTCAGAAAATTGGATAAAAATTATTTGAGATATTAATATTAAATACTATATTTTATTAATAGCTTAAATTTTTAGTTAAAATGATCATTCAAATATGATAACAAAATCATGCCAAATGAAAGGTATTCAGTTTAAATCCCTCCGCCACCTATTTTAAATATTTCGAGTATTATACTAAAGAACAATCTATATATGTACACATTTATGAGAGGGGTCTCAACCGTCATCAGGTAGGAAAAATAAAAGAATTAAATAAAATGGTTGGTTGTTCAAATTTGAAAAACCTAATAATAAACAACTTGTGATGTAATTGCAATTGGGTCCACAATTTTGGCAGATTTTCAGCAGTTCAATTATCATGATCCACCACGGGTCTTTTATGATCCACTATACTGCCTTATATTTGATAGTTTGACTTTGGAAAAGCAGTACTGTTCTTACTTTGTATTTTAAATTAATCAACACACAAATCAACTCTATACTCGCAAGTAGGGTTGGGCATGGGTCCGGTAGTTATTAGACAATTATTTATCCGACCTGACCACTAGTGGAGCTAAAAATTTAAGTTTGCGGTGGGTGAATAGATTAAAAGTTTTATGAGGAAAGGTCGATAATGCTAATTATCCATGATGTTTTTTAAATATTTACATAAAAAAAATGAGGATTCGAGAATTTTCGGGGGGCCATGGCCCTCTCTGGCTCTATACTGGCTCCGTCAGTAGATTCCACCAACGGATTGTTTTGAATACTGAAAATCATTACCGGCCTGACTATTGTGGATCGAATAATGATTGGCATTACCACCAACTGATTGTTTTGAATACTGAAAATCATTACCGGCCTGACTATTGTGGATCAAATAATGGTTGGCAACCAACTTTGTCAGGTAAAAAATTTATTGATTGGTTCGTATTATCGGACATTTAATTATTATTTGTTTTAGTTTATTTACAACAATAATATTATTCAATCAACTTTTTAGAAAGTTTTTGAAACGATATTCAAAATTTTGGGAAAACTTATGCTGCAAACAACCGAACTTTAAAATATACTAAATTTGTACAAGAATTAAATATATAAAAACTAATTGGAAATGGGAATTATAAAATAAATAGTACGTACTTAGAGGTTTATAAATTTGTATCTTGAGTTTTGACTGTCTTTTATCTATTATTTTAAGTTTAAATTTTTGTTTTTCCCCTAACATTTTATTATCATAATTTTACTAGATTAATACCATTAAATATTTATAATATGTTTTGAGTGAATCTTGAATATTAAATAAGTTGGTTAGTCGGGTAATTGTCTGTCAATCGACTTTTGAGTGAATCTTGAATATCTCTAGAACCACCCTAAAAAAAATATTGTAACTTCAAAATTGTTGAGTGGCGAACAAATAATTGAATAATTAAGTACCAAAACTCGTTTCTCGAGCATTAAGCTCTTAAAGTAGCAATGTTATTAAATATCATTTTTTTTGAGTTATGACAAAAGTACACAAAACGTTCTTATCGTATTAAGAGAAATGGGGGATGTGATTGAATATGTGATGTTGTCAAACAAAAAAAAAAAGATTGAATATGTGATATTTTCAACTTCAACAAGAAATAAATGAAAATTGAATCCTATTTTGTTGAGTCTATAAATTAAAATGCAACGTGTATTTGAATTATATGTAGGCATTATTAATTTATATATTAGATGGGGTCTATAGGAATTTTAAAATAGGCATTATCTTATAAACTTATCGAATTATTAATTTAACACATTGTCCCCGAGTCCAGACCGAGAAAAATTATTATTGAAGCGAGATTATTGATTTATCAGGTATTAATTTCTTGAGATTCTACTATTGTTTTCCTAACTTACATTTTTTTTAGTTGGAAAAGGCACCCGCAATCATAAACGTGCATTAGGTAAATTCCGCAATAAATTGTACTGGGTAAACTTTATACTAGAAGTTCGACTTGAAAAACGTTGGCACGAGGAATCGAACTCGAATTGTGGGACCCACCTTGTCTCCTTGCACTAGCTAAGACATCCATATAACTTAGATATTTATTGATTTGAAAAGATTGTGGTGGGAGCAACAAAATGTGGTTGAATAGTGATTATATTGTAGACTTAGGCATTAATTTCAATAAAGTTGCTATATGCAACAACTTTACACAAATGACTGATCGATCCCCAAATAGCTGGAAAAATGTGATGCCAGATAATCAAATACATTGAATCCCACTAAACTCAATCAAAACTAAAAACATGACTAGAAACAATTCACCCCTTTATTATTATTATTTTTTAATTAATTAATTAATAAATATATTATGTTAGGATTAATTACATAATCAACACAGCAAATTAAATGAAACCCAAAAGAAAGACAGAACGAAAAAGCAAAAAGAATATGTGAGGATGACAACGTATAAGAATTAAAAATCAGCTGTTATTGTATATATTAATAATAATAATAAAAAAATAATGCTAAAAGAAGAAAAAGAAATACAGGAACGAAAATACGTGCACAGACGTTGTGCTGTGCATGTATCAAAAATCAAGACCCGCCAAACAAACCACAATATTGATCATTTTTTATCATTTAACACCCAAAAATTCTTTACTATTATGGTATCACCCCATATAATAATTAATTAAAAAAAAAGAACTAGAAAATTAGACCCATTACAACATTTAATAAAATTAATCCAAAATGAATTAAAAAAAATCAAATTTTAGAAGAAGAAAACTCAACAACCTGATGATCATCATCGTCACCGTCACCCTCTTCATCCTCTTCTCGGAACAAAACCAACTGCGTCTGCGTCCTGCTGATCTCTCCCGCCGCCACCACCGGGGAGGACGGCGACGGCGGCGTAGATCCGGCGGCCGGGGAAGCATTCATCAACGCGAGAGAGCCCTCGCTCCACGACCTCCGGATAGGGTAAGAAACGTTGGCGTACCGAGAAGAGGAGTGCGCGCAGTGGCCGCGGGCCTTGTGCATGGCGCACTTGCAGTTCTTGTGATACGGGCGTCGCTGGACGCCCATATCGCCGCCCGAGATGCAGCCTTCGAACATTCCCCGGAGTAGCCCGTCTCCGGCTGCACCCGTCGACATGATCGAAACCCCGGAAAACAACGTAATGCGACCGCCCTCTTGCTTTTCTTTTCTTTATTTTTTTGTGGGTTTAATTTTCTTAGAAGGATGAGAGAGAAATAGAAAGAGTGTGTGTGTGTGTGTGAAATTGATGGTTTGTGTTGAAAGGAATTAGTTTTTTTTTTTCCTTTTGTTTTTCTTTATTTGATGGTTTAAATATTAAGAATTAGGAGTTGTCCTTAATTAGCAATTGGATGGTGAGTTGAGGTGTGTGTGTATTTAGAGTGCGGTATTATAGGGCGGGACATGTGGGGGTCTCCTGGACTTGGTACATTTTCAGGGGGCCTCACCAAACTTAGCAAATTTTATTTATATTTCACAAACATTTGGCTAAATCATTTTATTTATGGTAAATTACAAGCACCCCTGAACTATGGTCAAATTACAAAAATCTTCTTCTTGTTTGAGTAATTATATCCACCCCTCAACTATAAATCTTCTTAGACGTCCATCCTTGTGGTTTCAAATTTAGTGGAATCTTCGAGATTATATGGAATATTATTACTTTTGTACCCTTTTTATTCCATTCGAATTCCACATTTTGAAGCAAGATGATCATAATATGCATTTTTTGGCTTGCATATATCAGATTGTGGTGCATCATAAATTTTATTTTTACACAAAACGAGTACATACTAGAGCACATTCCACGAAATCTAGATGATTATGTTAAATTTGACACCATAGGGGTGGAGGTGTAAGAAAAAATTATAGTTAAGAAGGATAGATGTAACTATCCAAACAAGAGGGGTTTTTTCGTAAATTGATCACACCTCAGGGGTGGTTGTAATGTACCCTTTTATTTAACATGTACACGCAAAATACAAACATTATATTGTGAATTAATTAATAGAATTTGATATGTATGTGGAAAAAAGAAGAACAAATATAGATGCATCTTGAATTCATTGTAAGTTTGGTAGGAATTGGTAAACAATTTAATATTTAAAATTTGTGGCATTTGTGTGATATGGCAATGCGGTGGCAAGCTGGTAATTGATTAAGTAGCTACTAATTGGTCGGTTAACTTACAACTTGATATCATAAATATACATAATTGCACCATCAAAAGTTGGGATGGCAATTTGATCCTACATGTTTGGGCGATATTCGTGTATATGTGCATAATCGCTCACCATAATCTTTTGGGTTAAAAGGAAGGAACATGACTATAACTAACTATAGTAATTTGTAGGGTTGTTTGTGGGTCGGTTTTAACCGACAATCGACCCACTATCGTCCCCACTTTTGTTGCCGATAATTGTCCACGAATCGACTCATTTTGATCGGGCCGATAATTTTAACTGACCTATGTTTAATTAGGTGGGGTATAGTTTCTAATATGATGAAAAGTTGGTTGGCCAATATTACCCGACCAACCAACTTTTTATTTTTATATATAATATATATTATTTTAACCTTCAAAGTTTTGACTTTGGAGTGACTATTCACTAAATTAGTAGCAAATATAAAAACCTTAATCTTAAATCTCTAACTCTATCGATCAGAACCAAAAGACAGAACTCTACATAAAGTCATAAACCACCACCTCTGCCGTCAGCGTTTCTCTTGCAAGCCACAGCTAGGTCATCACCGCCAGCACCGGTGGGCCACTACTTTCTCCAACTCTCCACCCCTGGCCCTCTCTAGTTCTATCTACCTTCTGACTTCTACATTCTACACTCTAAAGGGCAACTTATCAAAGTTAGCTTGGGAGTTGTATAACTGTGAAACTTGATTTTGGTATTTGATATTTTGATATTCTTGGATTTTCTGATATTTTTGTATTTTGTATTGTTTATTGAATTCGAAGTCTGTAATTTGAGATACGTGTTGAAACTTGATTTTGGACATGTAATTTAATAATTGTTAGGTGCTGAATTTTAATCAGGCTAAGCAAAAAATCTGATTTTCGTTCTTTTTTTTATTTTTTCTTTTTTTAATTTTACCGTGGCCGATAATTTGCAACCGAACTATTTCGGCGTTTGACAAAGTCGGTTGCCAAACGTTACCCAACTCACAATAGTCGGGCCGATAATGGTTTTACATTTTTGCAATAGTCGGTTGGTCGGGTTGGGCCAATAATCGGTCGATATTCAACCGACCCGACCCGTGAACAACCCTAGTAATTTGTAGTTATTTTCAGTGCAGTAAACATATTCAATTAAAAAAATAAAAATAGTTTAGTAGAAATGTTAAATAGAAATGTTAAATGCAGGTCTAACGATACTAAATGTAGATGGCGAAAATAACGAATGCTGTTAGGGGAAAATTTTTATATAAGAGCAATATAATATTTTTGCTTCTCCAAGGGGTCATTCATAAGGATGATTTTGACTTGAATTTTTCTCTAATTTTCTAGGCCTCCAGGGGCATCTCAAATGAGCCGAAATTCAAATACCTTATAAACTTTGATTCTTACTCGTACTTTACATACGCTTAATCTATATATAATATAAAAAGAGGATATATGCCCTCAATAATTGACATGTGGCAAATGATGATGTCATTTGTCAAAATTGCTTAGTTGGAGTTCAATTGATTAGGTGGATTCTGCAATTGATTAGGTGGCATTTTTATTTATGGATGTTTTTAAGTTTTTTCCTAATTTACATTTACACAATCATTTAATAATTACCACATGTATATATATTATTTCCAAAGTTAATATTTTATAAATTCGAAATAAAAAAATCTTATTTATATTTTTCAGTATTTCAAAATATATTTATTCAAATAAATTCATGAAACTCAATTGTTATACGAATATTCAAATAATTTTCATAAAAAAAATATTTTTTTAAATACTAAAATATTAAAATAAAGGAATATGTTGTTGTTGTTGTTGTTGGTTTTTTTTTTTTTAATTTTCAATATTTTAGAATATTCGAATATCCATTCCATTCAAAATAATAATAAAAAATATTTTAGTTTTTAATTGAAGTATTTAATAAATATACACTATTTTTTTATATAATTTTATTATACCATATTTCAAATTAAAAATAATTATATTATTTAATAAATATGCAATGCACGGTGGATTAATTCTAAATGCAGTAGTTGGTCGTATATTTGGAAAATACTATTTAATATATAATATGGTCCGAACTATAAAACGGATTATGCATTATATTTATTAATTATTATTTCAAATAAAATATCAAATCACCAATATAAAGGAGTCTTTAATATTCCAAGATTTCATCATATCATCTTTGATTGATTTAATTTATACTTTTATTCAAAATTGAATGGTAAAAAATAAAAATCGTATCTTCATATTTAATGTTTTTATATTGCAATATTTTTTTCCACAAGTTATTATTTTTTTTTGGGTTGCTTCCTTCATTTGTTTGATTTGATTTCATTTACTAATATATAAATCTTTTGAATTTTTAATTTTTCCATAGAATTAAGTTCATTTTCAATACTATATAAACCCCTCAATGTTCATTTCATTTTTTTCTACCACCATTCGATTACAAAGTGCACAATGTTCGTATTATACAGTTTCATATTACACTTTTTTTTTATCATTTCTTATAAATTATTATAAGTATATATGCATAGTTTTATATTCATAATTAATTTTATATAAACATAAATATGTTGAAGTCAATACTGATACTGAAAATATGTTGTCAGAATTATTTTAAATATGTGCATTTCTCTTCTTTTATTTTGTGTTGGTATTATATATTTATGTATTCATAATAGTTTTATATGTTTCAACTCCATTTTATATTTGTATTTAATTAAATAATAACATGTCATATGGTTTATGTATTTCTTGCAGATTATTTTCACGAATCCAACTTCGACCATATAATTCATTAACACGGTTTGCTTACATTTTTTCTTTACAATTATTTATTTTATTACTTAATATTTTCTTATGATATGAATATTTTATAATGTAGTTTTCTGTAGTTTGTTTTGATTTTTTTTATTTACATATTTGCATTATTAACACAATTTGATATATTATTTTATGTTTTTGGTTATGCAGAAGTGAGAGAAATGGGATCCAAGGAAAGTTTTACTGCAAAATTATTATAGTGAAATTGTGGTAGTTTTACTACTAGGCTTATCTTCCCTTCTTTTTAATAGGTTACAAAAATATGTGAAACTATTTGTCGCACTAATTATTGATAGTAAATAGTTTTAAGATGATATATTATTGCAAGCAATTAATAAAAGTCTTTCGCATATGCATTTTGTTGTTTGTCTACTAATTCAATTTAAAAGAATCTATTACATTAAATGCCATATTATAAAATTTATTTTTTATCCTTATTCACTCGATACTGTTTCAATGAGAATTACGATTTTCTTACATTATCTCGACATTCAATCATCGTCTACTTTCTTTTTCTTTTATTTTTGTCATGTTTGGTGTATTATTAATTCATAATCTTTGTTTCGTGTAAAATCTTTGTTTGATCTATCTTATTTTTAAGTTATTTGTTTCGTTTTGCAAATATAGATAATGTTTTGACACACAAATGGGTATTGTGCACATATTTTAATCTATGTGAATAAATTATATATGAATAATTTATAAATTTTATATTTTTTTTATTATTACATTATTATGTTTTATAGGTATAAATTATTCTTTATATTAATTCGAAAGATATAATTTTCATAATGACCGGATTTGTTTTACCAACTAAAATAAATGATTGATTCAGATTTTTAGTTTTTAATTGGTTATATTAATGGTAATATTATAATTAATGATTCAAATAAGTAAATCTCATTAATAGTTATTGAAAACTATAATAATGGAAGAATGAAAGTGAAGGATTAATGTTTGATTTGGATAGTATAATTTTACAGAATTACACAATGTTTCAATCCACAAATTCCGTTCTTTGTTATGTTGTAAATAGTAATACAAACATGTGTTTTTTTTAAGGGGAATCTATATAATATATGAAGACAAAAGCCACAATTAAGGATTGTCATTTCTAATTTTTACCCCACAATTTTCATTTAATTTTCACTTGGCATCATAATTTCTTTTAATTACTACGTATATATCTTTTTGTCCAAGTTTTCATTTTATATATGCAGTTTCTTTAAATATATGCATATCCACGTATACGCTATACCTAAATCAATAAATAAATTATTTTATATTTCATTTTAACATTTTAATTATGACTCAAAAAAGAAAGTTTTCAAATTTTTTTATCTATACACATAATTGATTCCTATAACCAATAACCAAAAAATCACTTTCTATAGCCAATAATTTATATCCGGTTTTTAAAATTAAGAATTTGAATTATTATGTTAATAACCAACATTTCCAATATAATATACCAATCACGATTTTTGATTATTTTTTTACTACAATCAATCATCAATCAATCCATAAATTTGAGCTATTAATTCCCTAATTATGTTAAATTGTTAATATCAATTTATAATTTATTGCCTAACATGTATAAACCTGAAAAGATCTTTTTACACCACATCTAAAAAACACTATAAATACTCAATTATTTTCACTCATATTTTTATATCGCCGGCTCATAACCCATCGGTTTTTTTTTGTTTGCTTTGTTTTCATGATTTATTCCCCTAATTTTCTCAATCGAATTTTTATTTGTTCATCCTAAGAACATTAATTGGAGTTCGATGTTATTTCTTTTTTCTTGATATTAATTTTCATTATTTGTTGTTATTTTTTTTTGTCATTCTTCTAAATTTGTTTCCATTTCATTATGTCTTTCTTATTTTTCGTAAAATACGTATTGTGTAGGGATGGCAATTTGACCCGCCCCGATGGATCCCCACCCCGCACCGCCCCGGAAAGAAATGGGGCGAGTATGGGGATTGAATTTTTTTTTTACCGGGTATACGGGGATGGGTTTACCTATACCCGCCCCGTACCCGTCCCCGTACCCGCCCAGCATTATTTATATATATAATATATATTTATTAATTATTATATTAAATATAAACAATTAAATAATAGTCATATATTAAATATTAACTATAAATGAGGATTTTTAGGTTTCGATTATATAATTAAATATTAGTATTATAATTAAATATTAGTTTATTTATTGAAATAAGCCTTTAAATTATAAGTAGATTGCATATTTATTTATTGAAAAAAAAAGGAAAAAAATTGGATGGGGATTTTTACCCGCCCCGATACCCGTGGGGATTTTAGGGGGCGGGTATGGGGATTCCTTTAATACCCTTGACGGGGATGGGAGTTTCCAAAGCGGGACAGGGATGGAGATCGCAAAACCCGCCCCATTGCCATCCCTACTATTGTGGTTTGTAAATATCATAATATTCCGTTATTATTTTTATTGTTATTTATTGTGATTAGTTATTATTTTTATTCTTATGTTATTATTGATATTTTTTCTTCATTGTTATATTATTTTTATTATTGTTGATGTTCATTTTTTATTGTTAATCTTTGTTATTCTTTTTCCATTTCTTCTTTTGTTTTTCAGAATCTCGACAAGGTGTGTAATATACCACAAAGCTAATCATTAATAACTCGACAATGAGTTGGTTTACATCGACAATGCTATATCTTGACAAGAAGATTATTCAATTGAAAAGTGTGGTAGACAAACTGTGATTCAAAATATTTATGCATTATATTGAGCTTTGTAGTGTGTTTTTCACATAGGTCGGATTTTGGTAATTTCAAACGTTTATACTTATATCAAGCATTGTAATTTAAACATTTTATGTCGTATGCAAATTTCTCCTTTGGCGATGCAAGATGCATCGTAAACATGCAATTTTGTATAAGTTTCCAACTCTATTATTATATAAAATTTTCGGTTATGAATAATCAATTATCGTAAAGTTTGGACATGATTTCAAAAAATATAATATTTTTCGTCAATTATTATTTAAATATATTATTGTGTTTATTTGTTCCATATTTGTATTTGTTAATGATTAACTAATAATCTAATATGGACACTTATCAAATTTCTTTATTCATTCGAAATGTCGGATTTGGTTATCATTTTTGGTTTGGCTAAAAGTTTAACGATCGATGTATATTAAATGATTATTTTCTTATCAACATGTAATTTACTTAATTATCATGTACACTTCAAGTATAAAATCTTATCCCTTAATCACGATTTGAGATTATTCTATCATTTTTACGATTTAATGCATGTGCATTGCATGTATGGTGAGGTTAGTTTTAATGCATGTGCATTGCATGAGTGGCGGTATGAGTATCATTACAATTAGTATTTATATCATTAGTATATGTGTTAATATGAGTATATGTATCAGTATTTGCATTAGTATAATAATAATTATAATAATAATAATAATAATAATTATTATTATTATTATTATTATTATTATTATTATTATTATTATTATTATTATTATTATTATTATTATTATTATTAGTATTAGTATTAGTATTAGTATTAGTATTAGTATTAGTATTAGTATTAGTATTAGTATTAGTATTAGTGTTAGTATTAGTGTTAGTATTAGTGTTAGTGTTATTGTTAACATTAGTATTAATATTAGTATTAGTATTGATATTGGTATTGGTATTAGTATTAGTATCATTATTAGTATGTGTATAAGTATGTGTATTAGTATTAGTAGTAGTGTTAGTAATGTGTTAGTATTATTATTGGTAATAGTATTAGTGTTAGTAATTCGTTAATATTATTGTTAGTATTATTGTTAGTATTAGTATCAATATTAGTTTTAGTATTAGTATTAGTATTAGTATTAGTAGTATTAGCATAATTATTAGCATTAGCATTAGTATTAGTATTAGTATATACTGTGAAACACTACTTTAATAATTAAGTTTCTGTTAAGGATCCAAGTGTATTGGATGAGATAGTAGTACCATTTGGGTCAGATAATATATCCTATTTTTTACATCACAATTTTTGCATTTTATATTTTCTTTTATTATTTTTTTTATATCGTTACTTAAATCAAATGGAATTGCTATTGTTTTTAAAAAAATTAGATCATATCATATTATAGATCAACTATTCAAAGTTTTCATTCGATTATTTTATCTAAAACATATTTTTCATTTTTTATATTACCCTTATGCATCGCATTAACGTCTTTTTTTATTTTAAAAGGTGTTTGATTTATCTCACGGGTGTGTTTTAGTCATTAAAAAATTGTATTTAGAATTAATCTTCGTGCATAGCACGGGTGAATTACTAGTTAATTTAATGATTTTTTATATTCTTCGTATTTTATAGATACATTTAACTTAAATGCGAATGACAAAAAGGCCCATCATATGGGACTTAAATGCATTTTGGTCCACAAAAAAATAGTCTCTCAATTAAACTCATCCCCATGTCTTTAGTCTAAAATACCCTCCATAATATAATTCTTATCAATTCCACCCATTATGCTATAACTTCCTTAATATTACACATTGACCCCAGATTTAAACAAATATATCACATTAACCCCCAATTTTTTTTTCTGAAATGTTTTTTTTTTCCGGCCAGATTCCGGCGTTGCCTTTTTTTTTTTTTTGAAAACTCTTTTTTTCCTGAAATTTTTTTCCGGTCAGTCAAATTACTATCTCCGACAGTTAAATAATTGTTGGAGACAATAATTTAGCAACGAATACAGTATTATTAATTAAAAATATTTTTTTAAGAATAAAAAAGTCAATTAACAGTTAAATTACTGTCTCCGACAGTTAAATAACTGCTGGAGACAGTAATTTAGCAACGAATACAGTAATATTAATTAAATATATTTTTTTAAGAATAAAAAGGTCAATTAACAGTTAAATTACTGTCTCCGACGGTTAAATAATTGCTGGAGACAGTGATTTAGCAACGAATACAATATTATTAATTAAAAATATTTTTTTAAGAATAAAAAAGTCAATTAACAGTTAAATTACTGTCTCCGACAGTTAAATAACTGCTGGAGACAGTAATTTAGCAACGAATACTTTAATATTAATTAAAATATTTTTGAAGAAAAAAAAATCAATTAACAGTTAAATTACTGTCTCCGACAGTTACATAACTGCCGAAGACAGTTATTTAGCAGCCAAGACGGTAATATTAATTAAAATATTTTTTTTAAGAAAAAACAAAATTATAAAAAAAAAAAAAAAAAATCAACGGTGGCGACCGGCGGTCTCCGGTGGTCACGGGTCAAAATTGAAATGAGGGTTAAAATTGGTTAATTGATGAAATTGGGCTAAATTGGGATGTAAATCATGAAATTGGAGTTGAATTGGGTTTCAATGAATTGGGGGTAATTTTGGTATATATAAAAGGATTTTCCTTATTTGCAAATAAGTTTGAATGGACTGGATTTATTTTAAAGACAAAAAAGTTGGAGTTCCTCTTTTAATTAAGTGCCCTTGTCATAGGCCTATTTGCCTTAAATTAATAAATGAGTAATTGGAGAAAACTTGCAAGTTCCAAATTCAATTGTCGCAAAAGAATACCAACAATAATTTTGAATAATGTTTGTCACGTCGAGCATAACTCTGTCATCCAACCACCGAATGACTTCATTCAAATTGCATTAAGAAGATAACACCGTGGCTTACAACTTCTATGTTTTCAGTTTTCCATAATTCGTATAATTGGAATACGGTCAAAATCAATCTTGAAGTACAATCACCATCTTTTGAGCAAAATAATGTGCGAACGCGATCATAAAATGTGTACGCGTCTGACATTGTAAGATTTATTGATGTTTTGTGTGATTTTGAGTCAATTTGCATTGTAATATTTATTGATGTTTCGTGTGATTTCAAATCTACCTCTTATATTAAATTCAAATTTACAAGACACCAAAAAAATTATAAAAAAAAGGTGTTTGATAAGTTTAGGAAGGCACTCTTAGATCAGTCATGATCAGTGATTATTAATACGTTAGGCAAACATTAATTCTTCTAAATTGGGTTAATGCAATTAAATCTTATTATTAATCTCTTGCATATTTTCCTTGACAGAATGAAACAACAAAGTTTCGGTTACATGTTTCTTTTGTTTCGGATTATTTGACAAAATACTCTGGTTACACGTGACGTGCAGTTACAATGAGTCCCAAAGAAATTTATATTTCAAGATAAATTCAAAATATTTTTAACTAATAAAAATTAATTATGTGAACAATTAATTAAGTTTCACTGTTATACCCTCGTACTAATCTAACCTCTTACGACTGGAATTACATAATTTTGTTTAACCCTAGCTGTTAGGCTTCTGCCAATTATTTCTCCCGTCGTTTCTCTCAATTATGAATTTTCTTACACGTCCACTCTTATGGTGTTAAATTCAACAGAATCTTTTAAATTCCATGGAATGTTTTCTAGTTTGTACTCGTTTCGTGTCAAATGACAGTTTCAGATACACCACAATTTAATATTTACAAACCAAGAGACAACATCATATGATCATTTTATTTCAAGATGTGGAGCTCGAATGGAGTGGTTGTAATTACCCAAATAAGATAATTTTTTTTCGTAATTTGATCTTTCCTTGGAGCGGCCGTAATTTTAACCTTCCTTTTAAATAGTGGCCATGTTCATGTGATATAATCCATCAGTGTTGGAGGAAATTTTAATATAAAACCAAAGCATTTAACAAAAAGTTACATTGCAAACAACCAAACAAAATACTCAATAAAAATTGTAAGAACAACTTATTGATCCTTAAACTTTGTTCTCATTTGCTCCCTCCTTAGGTGCAGTTACAATATATAAGAGGATATTAAGTAGAACCTCGATAAATTAATAATATTGCTTAAACAATAGTTTCTCTCGGTCCCGACTCGATGAAAATATGTTAAATTATTAGCTCGATAATTTAATAATTCGCTAAATTAATAGAATTTCCCTAGTCCCAATTAATTTATGGAGGTTCAACTGTATATATCTTACGAACTTCAATGAACAAATAAGCCAAACCTCGAGAGCAACTAATTTTATTCCTATACTCTATAGTTTTCTGCTAACATAATCATCGAAATACAAAATTGAATGAGGGTAAGTAATAGTATAGATTCTTAAATGAAGTTCGTTACATCAGATCATAAACGACGACAAATGAATCATTTGAGACGAGACCAAATAATCACGTCCTTGATCATATCAAAACAGCAGATGAACAATAGATCATCGTTATTAATACAAATCAAGAACCGACTAACCGTGTATCCGATCATATATCTATGAAAACCCTATTCGGCTACCATTCTCAAATACTTTTATCTATAGAAAAGAAACAAAAAAAAAGTTTCAACAAAACTTCTTACTGTTATTCTTGTTCATCCAAATCCTCCGAAACAAAAAAAGATATAAAAAAAAACAAGAAATGAACCTTTAAAAGCTGCTTCACGGCAAGCTAATCAAAAACATTTAATCGAGCTTAACAGAAGAAAAGAGGTAATGCACGAACCAGAACGAAGAAAGAAACCCAACGGTGCCGGTAGCAAGCATAACAGCAACAACCATAAAGAGCGAATAACCGAGGTAGAGAGTAGCAGAGACGGGCCCACTCAAGCTCTTTAGGTCAAATATCAAATAATTCACCGAGTAAAGGAATATATATATAGCAACCGAACCAGAAGCAAAGAAAGACTTCCACCACCACTTCCAATCCTCGACGCACAGATGCATGTACGTAAGCACAAGCGACACCTCAGCACACACCACCACCAAAAGAATCATAACCACGAAAAGGAACCCGAAAACATAGTACACTCTCCCCATCCAAATACTCGACATTATAAAGAAAAGCTCGATAAAAAGCGTCCCGAAAGGTAATGTACCAGCACCAAGAACCAGAAGCCAAGACGGGTATTTCTGGGGCGGGATTTCGCGAGGAATTTGATTCGTTCGAACTGGGTATTCTATGTGCGGCGCCCTCGCACCAAAGTACCCACCAACAAGTGTGAGTGGGACCGAAATGCAGAACCATAGTAAAATCAGAACGACAAATATCGAAAAGGGAATCGCTCCCGTGCTGTTGCTATGCCATAGAAGGAAATTCAAGATGGTGAATATAAAGAACGAAATACCGGGGAAAAAGCACGCGGCTTTCCACGAGACCGACATCCAGCCTTTGTGATCTCCAACGTAGATTGTTCTCCACATACGTACAGCCACATAACCAGCTGCGATTCCAAGAACCATGTAGAAGAACAGCATACCAGATATCAGCGTTCCTCGAGAAGCAGGGGACATAAACCCTAGCGCGGCGAATAGGATCGTGACAACTGCCATTCCGAGTATTTGAACCCCGTCACCGACCATCACACACAGAAGCGAAGGATTTGAAGGGGCTCGGAAAATATCGCCCACGACAAGCTTCCATCCGGACAATTCTTCGTTCATTTGTGCTTGTGCTTCTTTATCGAGCTCCTCGTACCGAGCAAGATCCCTTCGTACGGTTCTCAAGAAAATTACGAGCACTATCCCTGCCAAGAAAGTGATCACCATCAAAGAGTTGAGAATCGAGAACCAGTGCACCTTCGCACCCTCCATTTTCAGATACGCGTCCCATCTCGAAGGCCATTTGATGTCGTCTCTCTCGACGAACGAAACCTCGTACGAAAAGGCCACCGGCTCGTTTTCCTTAATCGCCATAGCTACAGTGCCTGGATCGCAGTTGATTGGAGATGGGTATTTCTCGTACGCGTTCAATTTCTTCAAAGTGTCGCCACTGTGCTGATAGCTACAAGGCACCACTTCGAATCCGACGACCATGTAACCAGGTGCGTCGGATCCATCATTTCCGACGGTCGGGATCAACTCAGCCGCGTCCCCAGTGCCCATCACGCGAGCCACGTTCGTCTCCTCGTACTTGTGGACAAGCACCGTGAATTTCAAGTGATTGAACACGTAGTACGAATCTTGAACCTTCGCGCCGACGGGGTAGCCAGTCCACCTCAGCATGAAATCGTCCTTCTTGGTGTACCGAATCGCGGGCAGGTTATCGAGAATGACGTTCACCTGGTACATTTCGTCGATCCTCTTCTTGAGAAGCTTGAACTCGTCGGCCGACAAGGGTTTCGTCTGGCAGAGGAAAATATCGGTCTCGTTCGTGTACATCTTGAACCTGTACGGAGAATTCTCGATCCTGTCGCCCATCAGGAGCTCCCCGAGATTTTCGGCACTGTCCTTAATACCACCTTGGGGCAGACAGTAGGGCAAGC
Source organism: Erythranthe guttata (assembly GCF_000504015.1). The sequence continues at coordinate 354,812 of NW_012194661.1, forward strand.
TGTAATAGCTGTAGGGGATTTCGGTGTCGATTGAAGTCAGTGAATTGACCTTCATATTCAGATAATCCCCGATTCCATAGTTGTGTGGGTAACTGCCCGGGAGATAAAACCCATTCCCCAATTGGAGAAACCCCGCGAAAATCAGCAACACCCAGATCTTCTTCAAATTGTGAAAACGCTCCATTTTTTTTTGTGTTTTTCTTCGCAGATCCGGAGTGACCGGATCGGGGAATCAATGATAAAATGCCAAGAACAAAACCGGTTGCAATGCAGGATTTTTTTTAGTTTTTTTTTTTTTTAAATCAAGATCTGACAATGAAAATTGAAAAAAAAATGGATGAGAACTAGATGAATCTGGAGATAATTTGTTCGCGTAATTCAAAGATAATGCACAGCGGTAAGAAGAAAAGAGAATGCAAATTGAAAATGGACATCAGTGTACGGAATTTGCAGAAGCACTAACCTGCGAATCGGAAGAGGGAGATCAGCGGCGGCGGAGAACATGTGGATTTGGAAACTGCTCACTCAGAAGGAGAAATGTTAGAGAGAGAGAGAGAGAGATGACAATTGGCAGGAAGGAGAGAGGACTGTGTATTTATTTATTTATTTAGAATATATATTTTGGAAGCAAAGTACATGATGCCAAACAATTTTTCAAAGTGTCACCGACAATACTCGTGTGTGAAATGAAACAATTCATATTATACAATCACCCCTGATTTATGGTCAATTTATGAAAAAATCTCTCTTGTTTGTATAATTACATTTATCCCCCTCAATTATGATTTTCTCTTACACCTCCACCTTTATGGTGTCAAATTCAACATAATCATCTAGATTTCGTAAAATGTGTTCTAGTTTGTACTCGTTTTGTGTTAAAATAAAGTTTCCGATGCACCCCAATCTGATATATATACAAGCCAAAAAATACATATTATGATCATCTTGCTTCAAAATGTGGAGATCGAATAGGATAAAATGGGTACAAAAGTGATAATATGCCACATAATCTCGAAGATTCTACTAAATTTGAAACCGCAAGGGTGGACGTGTAAGAGTTATAGTTAAGGGGTGGTTCTAATTACCCAAACAGGAGGGGTTTTTTTAATTTGACCATACTTCAGGGAGTGGTTGTAATTTACCCTTCATATTATTTAGTTATTTAAAAAAATCGATTCCTAACTACTTTTTATTATTATTTTAAACATTTTATTCTTTTGGAAGAAACAAGAGTAAAAATATGATAAAAAAAATAATCGCTAAAGTACGGTCACTCCCTAATGTAATGTCAAATTATGAAAAAATCTATTATGTTTTGATAATTACAGCCACGCCTATCGACTATCGATTTTCTTATACGTCCACTTTTATGGTGTTAAATTTTAGTGTTTTGCAATTTTTTTTTTGTCATGACAAAATTTAAAATTATTAATATGAGAATAAAATTCAATGCATAACAATGTTGTTCTTTTTATTCCGGTGAATTGCATTTTGCACCTCATAAATGACCTAAACTCGCACTTTGCTCCATAAATTTTAAAAATGGGCAATGTTCAACCTCCAATATCTCTCCGTTGCAAAATGCAGCCATCTATTTCTTGTGAGAATTTAACTAAAATTCCGTCCATATATCGCGATATTTTGATTTTCAAAGGGATTTTCTTTCTTTGTGGTGTTTTTATAAAATAAGATATATTATATAATGCACAATATACAAAAGAGCGAATACGAAGTTTCTTTTATCAGTTTTTCAGATCGAAAACGAAATTTGTATATATGAAAAAATTGATCCGACTAAAAAAAATGATTTCTTCGGGAAAAAATTACAATGTCAATTAATTGTCTATTTCTTATTATTTTTATAAGCCTAATTAATTGAATTTATCTAATTTGTACAATTAGCCCTTTTGATAAAAAAATGACTTTTTTTTTTTGGAAAAAAAACAATTACAATGCTAATTATAAAAAAATGTTGGTTATTTTTTGCAAAACTTTGGGAATTTATATGAATTATTGTAAATTAAAACTGAATCGAAAAATCATATCAAGTTAAAATTGTTAAATTACAAAACAATCAGAAAAAAGAACACCAAAAAACACTTCAAAATTTAAAAATCATGATATATTGACTTGTTAGCTAAAATATTGTAACAAATGAATGTAGGGTGCATTGTGCTATGAGATAACGTAAGGTGATCTTTACCAATTTTTAAATTTTAGGGTTCAAAGTGCCAATTTAGGTCATTTGTGGGGTGCAAAGTGCAATTCACTCTTTCTATTCTCACATTAACGCTAAAATAACCAATGTTTTGAAAACCGGACCGGACCGGCCGGTCCGACCGGTTCAACCGCGAACCGCGGCCATGTCCGGTCCGGTTAGATCTGAAAACCCAAAATGGTCAAAAACCCGGGTTAATCACCAAAAAACCGGTTGGACCGGTAAGAACCGGGAAACCCGCAAACCGGTCCGAGAACCGGTTTTTAGCACAAAAGGGCCGGATCTACGTCGATGGTGGTCATGGGTGACTGAATCTTGTCGGATAGGGCTGTGGGTGGACGGATCTGGGTCGTATGTCACCCGATCCAAGTGGTGGCAGCCATATTTCTCGATTGAAGAAAAGAAAGAAAAAAGAAGTGGAGAAAATAAACAATATGTTTGCGTGAAGATGTAGAGAAGAAACGATAAACTTGGGAGAAAGACAAAAAAAAAAAAAAGAAGAAGGGAAGAAGAGGAATGGGAGGCTTCTACGTCAAAATTGACAATGAAGAAGAAAGAGAGAGGCGAGAGGGGAGAGAGAGAGAGAGAGAGAGAGAGGATAGGAGAAAGAAAAAGAAATGAATAAATTCTTTTTTTATAAAAAGAAAGTGGACTAAAGTTGTATAATGAAGTGAAGAAAGTTGGAAGAAAATGTAAAGTATATGTAAGATATTATATTTAAAGTATTAAATTAATAAAATAATTATATTTGAAAAAAAAAAGTAAAAAACCCGGTTGAACCCCGGTTGAACCGGTCGAACCGTGACCCGATGGTGCGTCCGGTTCGATGTCCGGTCCGGTTTTAAAAACATTGAAAATAACTAAAACTTGCAGTTTAGTTTACAAAAACATCAACTTATAAATTAACTTCTTAAAGTTAATTTTTCTTGACATTTGCAAACATAGAAAAATTTAGAGATAAGTAATTATTTCAAAAAAAAAAATCCCAATCACCAACTTTTGCTTTTCCATAAACTTTTGCAAACACCGCTGTAATGATTTTGTATTTTGCGTACCTAATCCTTAAAACGAAACGATTTGTTGTCAAATTTACTGATAATGGAAAAAATATGTTGCCATTTTTATGATCGCTACATTGCGACATTTCCCCTAAAAATAATATAAACTTTCCAATTTAACACTGAAAATTGTACAAAAATTCTTTAATAGTTTGTTATATGCTATACTCGATGAATTTTGTTGGGTTACATGTATATTATATCATATATGTATATAAATTCCACGCACATTTTACTCATGTTTATACGTATGATTGTCTATAATTAAACTTTAAAATAATTCAATCACTTGACACTTGGTGTAGCATATAATAGAGAAATAAGTACTACACATGCACAATGTACAATAAAATTGTTGATCTAATAAAAGTAAGAATATATATATATATATATATATATATATACACACGCACAACACACTATTCAAGTCCACAAAATCTCAAATTTTCAAGAAAATAAAATATAAATATGCTCTTTAATTGATAACACAACATATGACTTTTTACTTTTTAGTATCTTCAGACTTGTGCTTTCTTCCAAGGTTTCCTTTTTTTTTTTTTTTTTTATTGTGGTTTATTTATGGGAGACTAATTATTTTATGTGATCTCATGTTTTTTAGATGTTGATATTAGTTTACTACTTCTTATTGTTTATTTTATTAATTAGTTCTTCTCAGTAGTTACGTTATTGAACATTTTTTGTGATATTAGTTTTTTAATGAATTTTTTTTTTGGATGTTTCAAATTCTAATAAAATAATTGAGTCTCATTAGATTATTTAATCTTATTTTGGCTAATCTTACCTTGGTAACCAAACGGTGCCTTACATCATAGTATTAATTATTTAATTTTTTGAGAGCTAATTAAATAAACTTATTATCATTTAATAATCAAGTTGAGTGATCACCACGGTACCCAGGGGCGGAACCAAAATCAAAATGTAGGTTCACAAAACATGAAAAATTTTGGGGTTCGGGGCAGCGCCACGAAAAAAAAATTTAGGTTCACAAAACATTGCAAAAAATAAGTTTATATTACTAATTTTTAATTAAAATATCATATATATTATAATTATATCATCACAAAAATTTCTAAATTAATCCAAATTATTCTAATAATGTATTGTACTTAATATTTCGGGGATTCATGGCACGATCTCGTACTACTTTTATAAAGGCATTGATAAAAAAATTCAAAAGTAAGTAATATTCATAAATTTTATTTAAAACTAGTAATTTGGCCCGTGCGATGCACGGGCCATTGAAAAAAAAAATAGTATATATATGTTCAATTGACAAATTAATGAACATTTTCTATAAGTAAAGCTTACTACATATAAGATCCATGATAACATTTACCTCCAGTAGAACATGGGTTTAATTTCACTTTACACCCCCACAAAAATTTAATAGCATTTTGTACCATCTAAACACAAAATCATACAAATTGCACCCCAAATTAAATTTTTAATAGTTTAGAAGGCAAAATCATCTTTCTAATGGCATTTTTGTTTTGGTGATTTTTTTTTAACATACGAAGTGCAAAAATAAAAGAATTACTCACCAAATTAATTTAAAGCTAAATTTGTTTCTCACAAAAAAAACTCAATTTTTGTTTTCAACATTCGATCAGTATACCGTTTACTATAATTTTTTAACGTACCCACTGGAATTATTTTTATATACGACAGTGGCTAAAGGAATTATTTTCTTAACTCTGCATTGCACAATTAACATATATAGTAAAAAATAAAATTACCATGATTTTGATTATATCAATTTATTTTTATTGATTCCAATAAAATACCAATCCCTCGGATAATATGATGAGAAAATATTTGAAAATAATTTGTTCTTGTTCTATTAAAACTAACTTTCAAGCCATTTGGGACGATTTATTTTTTTCATTGAAAAATACCAGTATTAAGAAAAAATTATCCTCATCAAGTTACAAAAATTCAATATGAGAGTAAATTGTGAATGATTTATTATGTTTTTAAGGGTGCAAATTACTATTAATTTTTTTCGAAAGACTACATTTAAAGTGTCTTCGAATCTTTGATATAAATAAAGCCATCACAAATAAAATAAAAAGTAAAAATAAAAAAAATTCATCCAATTACATACACCACAATCTCTACAAATGCAACAACCAAAAAGTTGTTTTTATTTTTTACTGCAACTAATCAACTAATCAACATGAACAATCAATTAAGCAAACGACATACTATCTAATAATGTGGAAAAATAGTGCATCTTTTCAAGTCAATTAGAGATAAAAGATCTAAACGAATTATTATAAATACATGATAATAAGAGAAATCTAATAAAGACAAAATTTATTAACGACTGTCATGTACAAAATCAATACGTAGAACAACGAAGAAATTGACATTTCACTAATTGCAATCACAAAGAGAAGTCATCACAAACACGTTTTTTTATACGTATAATGTGAAGAAAAAAAATATAGAGAAGGTTTATATTACAAAAGAAAAAAGGATTACATAGCTTCTTCAAAGTTTGTAGGGATGGAATAACGTTCTTGAAAAACATTGTTAGTGTTCGATCTGATAACAAATACAAACTATAATTTTAATTTTTTTTTTGACAGTGATACAAATTAAACTATAATTTCAAAATGCTTAAAAAGACATACATGCATAATTGGTAACTAAAGAAGAATAAAACAATAAAAAATGAAGAACATATACACATATAAATATAATTTATGTTTCCAACCATAAATGTACATGAAGAGAATGTAAAAAAATGATTAAAAAAAGGAAGCATTGCAGTAATAACAACCTAAGATCATAAATGAACCATTACATGTAGGGAAAAAAAAAGTACATATTAAATCTCAACTTCACTTTGATTAGTATTTTTTGGAGTGCACAAACTTTCAGTCATAAAATCACATTTCACATCTCCGTAGTATTAGATTCTCCAGCAACTTATCCTCAGGAAGGAGCAACTTATCCTCAGGAATTAAGGTGCATTTAAGAGAGGGACTAATGAGTATATTCTGAAAGTATATACATATACATTGCATAGTACCAGAAGGGGAATTCGAGGAGCGGTGGTTTATTATCGTTGGATTTTGCCGCAAATGAGAGCGGGGATAACTGAGGAGCCTCGATGTTGACTTTCATATTCCTAAGTGAAATTAAAAGAAAAATTACACATAAAGAAGAAAAAAAGCAATTCTTTAAATAATGCAATGAAGTTCCTTATGTTATACGCGTAAGAACGAAACTTTGATTTTTTTTATAGCCGCATATAAAAAAAGGTTTTGTTACCTAGTAACCACACTGTGTAAGGCTCAACGCTAATCAGTCAAATGCATATCTTCAACCTTGATATGTGTTCGAATTTGGGCTGTTTTTACAAGTTAAACTTTCGGAGAAATATTAATGAGAGAAAGGAAAAGGTAAATGAACCCCTGAAATTTTAATTTCATCTTATGATGACGATGATTTTTTTTTCTTCGAGAAAATACCTAATGCAGAAGAAAGAGAAGCATGGAATTTTTGTGTGTTAAAACGTGATTGAATTCAACCGAGTGATTTGAGTTTAAATAGGATAACAATTTGTGATGGAGTTGAGATAAAAAGTGCTTTCAGTTTCCCTTTCAATCGTGTATCAGTGCTCCGATTTTTTGGTAGTGGACGGTTAGGATATTTTTTAAAAGAAAAAAAAATAAAAAAAAATACAAATAATTTGAAACGTGTACTAAATGTGTTCTATAAAAGTGGAGGAGGAAGATGAGACAAAGTGTGCTATAAATGAGGAGAAAATAAGAAGGAAAAAAAACTGAAAAGGACCGTGACTTTTGAAAGAAATATGACTGATATATAATTTACCGAATATAACCTTAGGGTTACAAATATTTCACAAAAATGGGATTAGGGTTTCGGGGCAAAACCTTTCTTTTATATATAAAGATAATACAATTTTTAACCATTTTATAATTTTATATTTTATATTAAATATGATATATTTATCTATAATTTATATAAGATTATAGAGAAAAATAATAGGGAATTAAAACACATATTTACAAAAAATTGGGAAGGCCAAAAGTAATATTTAGAAAATATAATGTCAAATACCTAAAAAAAAATTTTTTTTTTGGGGGGTGATCAACAGGCCCCCCTGCCCCTTAAGACTACCGCCAGTGACGGCACCGTAAAGAAAGTAACATTTATAGATGAATAATTACAAAAGGACTTATAATTAACACAGAGCTAAAGAAAAAGTTCAAATACTATCCAAAAATAAATGTTTGGATTTGCTGTGAGTTATTTTCCGGAAATATGTTTTGAGGGTGTAATTGAAGAGCGGAAGTAATATTTATTTATAATTTGTCAAGACAATGTAGCCCGGTGGTAAGCACATTGCACCTAAAACTATTTGGTTATGGATTCGAAATATCAGGAGAGGAATTTGGGAATTAGTAACTATTCTGTTTCTTTGGAAGAAAATAAAAGGGTAAATTACGGCCATCCCCCTACGGTATGTACAAATTACGAGAGTACCCCTCTTGTTTGGGTAATTACAGCCACCCTCCTCTTTTTAAATATTTTTACATAAAATATATGTGATTCGATTATTACCAAACCAAATTGTATATTCATTTCGGTAAACGGTATGAAATGTTGGCGTACCGAATTTTCGATTAAGTTTTACCGAATTAACATCCTTAAAATTTACTTCTAGAGGGGTCTTTTCGTAAGATAATACATAGTTGAGGGGGTGACTGTAATTACCCAAACAGAAGGGGAGTTTTCGTAATTTGACCATAACTCAGGGGGTGGCCGTAAATTTTCTAAAATAAAATAAAATTGTTTGTTGATAATATAAAATGAGACAAAATACAGTTGTTTAGCTGTCAAATAATGTTTAAAAGTGTTTTAAAATATATTTATTGTAGCAGTTATTAATCATGTCTGAAGGAAAGAGAAACTTTAAAACTTATATTGTGAATTCTTTTGCAAAACCGTAGCAAACACAAATTTATTTCGGCGAAATAATTAAAGTGAAATAAAAACATAACCAAACATTATTATTATTCTCTTATAATTTTTCCAAAGTCATTTAATTTAGTAAATATACAAATCTGACAACATTATAAATTCAAGCATATTATTATTATTATTATTATTATTATTATTATTATTATTATTATTATTATTATTATTTATTTTCAAGAGTATGGAGGGGTGTCTCTTTACTTGTTATGGTTGTCACGTAAACTTAGCACCTTAGATCTAACACTCTACCTAATCACTATACTTTATCATTATCAGCTGTCACTGCGTGTTGTGTCTTTATATTCTATTTTATATATATATATATATATATATATATATATATATATATATATATATATATATAGATATGCGTGTGTTTAATTTTGTAATTGTTAATTGTAATGTTATACATTTGTGTGTGATGAAATATAGAGTTGTCGGTGGGGTGGACTAGGATTTTGTCTTCATTTAATTCATTGTGGAGCCAAAATCAAATTAAACTTTCTTCAAGGCCGACAAACCATGGTACTCCAAAAATAACAAATTTATAGTTTGAATTTTTTTTAATAATTTACTCTTAATAAATTAGATTTTTTTAAGAATTAGGGGGTCATAGCCTCACATAACTATTTGTTGGGCCTGCCATTTCGTGAGTTGCAATAATAAATTCAATTGTTAAATCAGTGTTTCGTAATTTAATTTTTTTTTATGTCTTAAAATTTACAAACTAAAACACTGAAGAGCTTATAAGAATTTTTTTTTAAAGTATTTATATTCTACGTTTTAAATTAAGATATTATAATTAATAAAAATAACATATAAGGTAATTTCCAAGCACTTCAAAAATAAATTAAAAAATAAGAGGTAATAATTTATCAGTTCTTAAAATAGTTTATCGAATATAAAAATTTATCATCTGATTAAAAATAAATTTAGTCGAAGAACTTTTTTATTTAATCATCCGTCTAATACGTTATGTGGCGAAGTAGTTGTCATTATCAAATACATAGATATAGATAGTAGATCTGCCGAATTAGCGTGCCAAGCAAAAAGGAATAGAGTGTGTTGACTTCGAAACAAAAGATTTCAAATACTCAAAATAATGCACACACACGCCATATCTAGGGGGAATGGTGGAACGGAATTTTCAATTTCCGTTAGTTCCTATCCGAAAAGTCTTAATTTTGAAACAACTTTCTTCATTCTGATTTTTAAAATTCCAATTTTTTTGAATTGAGATTGAAATTATATAAAATATCTTATTTATTCTACTTAGTGTAAAATAAATTGAATATTTACTTATTTTTCTCTTGTGTTGGACACTCAAAAGTACTCAGTATCTCAGGTAAAAAAAAACTTTGGGTATTACTATCGTTAGAATATACTTTTAAAAAATGTTAAACTCATGATTTCCAAAATTACTGAAATTTCCAAAACTTCGAAACGTCCATAGATAGGAATGAATTTCTAGATTCCAAAAATTTTGAAATTGGAATTAGAATTAGTTTTATACTTCCGAAAAAGATGGAAATATTCCGCATATGTAATCTAATCTAAACAATATAAAAAGCACCAAAGTTACAATCTTAGCAACCTCCATCCTTCATAACTCCAACTCCACCATTTATAGCTAATACAGATTTTAGTATCCATAATTATAAACCTAATCACAAGTGCTCAAGCTTGGATCATCTATAATCGATAATCACCCTCGGCAGATATCGGGATAATTAGAAAGTACACTGTTACTCCGAGAGCTTAATTAGAAAGTACATACATAAATTTATAAATAAACAAAGTCGAACTTTGTAGTCACGCCATACCCGAATATGCACTCTGCAATTTACCCTTAACAGCAAAATTCAGCGGACTCTCGTTCTTCACCATCCCCAATTAAAAATAAAAAATAAAAAAAACATAAATAAAAGGATTATCATAAATATACACGTCACATTTAGAGTCGAGCTATGGAAATTAGACCAATCTGCTCTTATTAGCACCCAATCCCACTGATTTCGGGCGCCTCACAGCAACTAAAGGGTTAATAATGCCTTGTGCATCCTTCCCCAATCCAGCACCTTCTACAAACCCCATCTTTGCCATCATTTTCGAACCAAAACCCTTCGTATGCTTCTCAAACGAACCAAAGTTATTGTTCTCGATTTTCGCCGGTTTTGCTTTTGTCCCACAAGACTTGGATCGAACTGACTTGGGCTGAGCTTTCACGTTCGTCGTGGGTTGTTTACTACTAGAAGCTTCCGGAGCCACCGCACCTAATCCGAGTGATTTAGGCCTCTGAAAAACTTCAATCGGTTTAGCCACACCTTGGCCATCTTTTCCTAAGCCACCACCTTCTACATATCCCATCTTAGCCAACATTTTCGATCCAAATCCAGTTGTGTGCATCTCAAACGCACCGTATTCCAAGCTAGCTGCGGTTTGTTTTTCAGGGTTTGTCTCGTTTGTTGATTCGGTAGTTGTAAGCTCAACTATTGCAGGATCCATAATACCACTCGAGACGAAAGAAAGGGGCTGTGTGGAATAGGAGCCTGTTTTGCCAGGTGTCTTATTCTTATTCGATCTCTTCTTGAGAGACTGTGAGCCTACCGGGGTGGTCCCACCAACTCTGGCAGTCTTTTTTGCATAATATGTATCCATTTTAACAGGCTTACCATCAATGACTGAGAAATCAGCATCTTTTTCGTTAGCTCCTATCAGCTGCAATTCAGAAAGCAATAGTTCGGCGACAAGTTCACGAGTTTGTGGAGATACTATGAAAGCAAAGAAGCTGAACAATATTCGACGGAGAATTAATGAAATACCTTCTCGAGGCGAACTTGATCACCTGGGGTTGGCATACATGTTTGGTGTGTTCGGATCACAGTCACATATCTGAGGAACAAAATAACAAGTTCAGTTCAAGACTCAGCGCCCTAACTATGATTGATATTTTTACATAAAGGGCAAACTGTAAAATGAAAAAATGAGGTGCACAATTTTCTTTATATGTTGATTGTATAATATCATCTTAAGATTTTCGTCTAGGGTCAGCCAATTTTCAACGAGCTGTATATGCTAATCAACACCGCCCTGTTTTCCAAAATAAGCAAAAGTCTTAACCAATGTCGGAAAGTTTGACATGCACAAGATAAAATCATGCAACCTCCACTCACCGACACATGGTAAAACCCTAATGGAGGCTACAAAAACAGAATAACCCAAAAACCAGTAACTGAGAGACACCCTTTGCCGTAGATCGAGTTCAAAGGCATTGAAGGAGAAAAAAAAAAAACAGTTTACAGTGGTCCGGTTTATATAAATCCAATTTGACTCGGAATGGAGTTTTTATGAGCACCGAAAAAAACAGATGTCTTATAAAAGCTTACATTCTGGCCCTAAATAATATTTAACTGATATCATTACATCAAGTGAGACCGTTTTATGAAGAAACAAAAAACTTAGGAAAAGGAATGTTTGTTAAGGAAGTTCCAAAAACAAAATGGAGACAATATGAAACAGGGAACTCATCAGACGGGGCTCGGTGGATCTACCTCACGAAAAGTGGCACATTGACCCTACTGAGTAGAAAAAATCCCCCGAGACATGTATGCTTAAGTAGTAAAAATTACGTTCTTTTTACCAAACCAAAAAATGTAAACCAAACAGGCTGTTGCTGCCAACAAATTAAGTAGGTAGGAAACAAGATGCAAAACGATAAAAATAAATATATTATTTCCTTAAAAAAACAAAAAGAATTATGAGAGTGAATCTCTAATTGGAACAACTGGATCATCTAGCAAGTGATGTATATATGGCAGAATAATTTAGAACTTAATATGCATAATATGGTTCATATAAATTAACTATTCATTCCGTTAGCCAAATTTTGTAGTTTCAAGAATGTACATAGATAACAGAAAAGAACATAACACGGTTTACCTCTTCCTGCCAGATCCTTGGCATCCACTTTGCAATCGATAAATGGAAGCTAACCTGCGTACCTGTAATATCATAACAAAAAATGGATAAATATAATTTTGAACATAACACTTAGAGCATACATAATGTCTTAAGCCCATATTTCAGAAGTTTAAGGCAAAAAACACATAAGAGCGGAACTTTTTGTAGCGGCCATTTAATAAGCCTTATGATGCAGAATTTTATTTTGACTTTTTCATGCAATAAAAAGGGTAAAAATGAGATTCACGTATATAGGTGTTAAGATATTAACACCACTTGATGCCCATCATTATACGAAGTTTGAAAATACAACAGCATTGAATTAAAGCATGTCACATAGAACTAACATGAAGAAAAAAAACGATTTTACATAAATTATAATTTTTACCAAGGGGAATGGTGTGTAGCAGAGGGGGTTCAGGAAATAACTATACATACTTGGTTACAAGTTTCAGAACATAAACCATACCTGAGAACAATCCTGTCGATGCATAGACGGAAATGATTGAATATCTATGCCATCAAGAACCATTTGCTGAAATTTCTACAACAAGAAAAAGGATGATTTTGATCAGTTAAAATCTCAAAATCTCACAAGAGCACCACTTAGCAGATTTTCTTCCTCCTTGAGGCCTGATTTGAGACAACCTCGGAGAAATAAAACTTAAATATAGCAAAGACGAAATAAAGACCAACCATCTTCCAACACAAATGATGAAATAAAAATGAATAAAGAAAGAATAAAAGAAAATGAACATTGGACAATAAAACCCAAGTAGATCACTAGATGTATCATTCAAATTCAGTTTCTGATCAGCCTTAATGCAAAAGGAACTCCATATAACTATGAAATAACTAGGGCAACATCAGCTAAGAACTAAGCGGCTACTAACCACAATAACGTTTTTCCTTACCAAATTTATCTTCTGAAGATCTACACCACGCCGAACCATTCTATCCCGACGCTTTGCTGCAATCGTTTCTTTACGATGTTTCTTCTTTTCCCCTGAATCACAAAGTATACATACCATGAACTGAGTCCAGGTTGACAAATTACCAGTATCAATAAAAATGAAAACAATTACAACCCAAATGACGCACAGAGATACTCTCTTGAGTGCAAATAAATTTTTGAAAGGTCCAACACTTTTCACTTACCGAAACTCAACCACGACCACCACCTAGAGAACATTAAAACAGAAGATAAACAAGAACTTGCACAAAAAGGACTCCCTTAATGCAAAGCGTGATAGCTTTAAATGCTCGTTTGCTAAACAATTACAACACAGTAACCTTACCTGGAATTCTTCTGAATTTTTTGCTTTTGCGAGCTTCAGAAGGCCAAGACTGTGGAAATTTAGCAACATTCTTTTTCTTCCCAGAAATAGTTCTTGGATCTTTCACAAGCATTAAGTCATCTAAGCCAGATGATTGGGTATACTTAATAGGTGTCAATTCTTTATCTTGTCTTCGATATTTTCTTGCCAATCCCGGCTTTTCCTTGCCATACATCCTCGAAGCATCCTGAAGATCAATCCCACCTAACTTCTGCACAGTTTCATCAAAGCTGTCTTCAGAATCACTGTCAGAATCGGACAAATCAAATTGTTTTCCGACAAGCTGGTCAACATTAACGATGTTGCCAACTCCACCTATTCCCTCAAAGTAATCGGCAGCAATCTCGTCGTCAATGTCTGAACCACTATACGACGAGCCGTCACTATCCGATGTCGCTGAGCTGTCATCCGATACTGAAGACCCTTCATCGCTCACATCTTCCTCGACATCTTCATCGGTATCGTACGTATATATCTTAGTGCCTCCAATTATCACATAACCTGGATCTTCCTCTTGAGAAGAAACCTCAGCCGTCAAATCCTCATCCACATCAGCATTTGCACCACGATCCATCTCAGAAGAAGATAAGTCCGTGGCATCACCCTCTTTCTTTTCGATTTTGGATGAGGATTCATATTCAATACCGTCGTTTGTTGTCTCCGTTTCGTCATTGAACCCTAATCCTCTGTGGGAGCTTTCTTCGAGTGTAAAGCTCGTGGTGTAATCATACATGTATTCAACATTTTGGGGTTCTTTACCGGGTCCCTCGTCGAAGTATGCAATAATCGGCGTCTTCTCTGAATCGATCAAGACAACAGGATTTGATGCATCAAAACTTTCCCCTCGGTTCCGACCTCCACTGATAAATGTATTATCCTGGAAAGTATCGATAATCTATCAGCCCGATAGTCTTCAACAACAAATTGCAACTTCTATCTTTTTTCAGAATCTTCAACCAATAGAACCACGAACCAAATAATTTATAACAAAAATTTAGCTTTCTTCGTAAAACAAAAAATGTTTTCTTTACAGAGACACTGTAATTAAGCTACAAAAGAACATAATCAGAATCCAATATTATTTCAGTCATTATAAACTCACATACAACAGCAAGTATGAGTTAAAACACAATTTTTGGTTAACCAAATAAAAATTAAACATGAGCAGTTGCGTACCTGCTGAGGATACTGGAAACTAATAGCGTTCCCCGTATTCTTCTTAGCCTCGGCTCGCTGACCCGGGGCAGATCCGGATTTTGGATCCGAATTGCTCCCTTTCCCGATTCGGGGTCTCGAATTTCCATTTGCCCCATTATTCCCTTTTCTCCCTAAACAGCAAAATCATTAAAAAAAAATGATATTGTAAACAAATAATTCGGAAGAGTGATAGAAACCTCTAGAAGGAGGAGAGCCGAAGGGAGACCAATCAGAAAGAACTCCGCCTTCTACAAAGAGGCCGCGGCCGCGGCCGCCGGAAGAAGATGCAGATGGCCGGGCGGGCCGGCTAGTCGATTTATTCGGCTTTTTTCGGCTTCTTCCACCCATGGATAAGGATAATTCACCCTTGCGCAGATATAGATAGATACAGATTACGCGTACGTATAAGTAGGTGTGTGGTGATGCAGGCGGTGGGAGGGGAGGAGGTTTGCTTTCTTATTTCCCGATCGGAGAGACGAAGGAATATTCGGGTTTGCTTGTCTGCGGCAGGGTGCACGGATGAGTTCGCTGAGGTTTTCAAGGTACAAGTGTGTGAAGCGCAGCCGTGAGAAATGTGATGCTGAAGAATCTAACGACATATAAATACATATTTGCCCTCGCCCAAGGGCGTGGCCACTTTGGATAAGTTTGATAATTGGGGTGATTAAAACAATAAAAAGGATAATTGGGGCATGTTAAGAATTGAGCCCATAAGTGAACTTTGTGATATGGGTCAATGGCAGCCCAACTCGGGAAATTGGGTCCAAACAACTTAAGCCCACAGCACAAGTCAGATCCGATCTCGACCGTTCATTATCTTTTATTGATCCTGGACATTCATTGACTTTTTCTTTACCTAACTCACAAACCCTAGCAGTTCCATTCTAAGTTGCGTCACTTCTCTCTCTCTTTTTGTCCCCATCTCTCTCTACAGTATTTCGTCATCCGTTGTCATTTTTCGACGAAACCGTCGCTGATCTTGCCGGACAATGGATGTCCTTGCCGCCGCAACTCATTTAATGTTGCATACCGTTGAAACTGTGTTTATATACTGTGGTGAGAGGGAGATAAGGCAAACTTTACCTTTAATTCAAACAAGTGTTTTCACCTCCAATCCCCTATGAGTGATCGAGATTTTTGAGTGAGGAAAACTAGGGTTTGTGTTGAGTGGAGAGGGTGAGTTGTGACTGAGTTGACTGTGCATGTGTTGCTGAGTCAACTTAGTGTAAGTTATGGGTAGATCTAAGGTTTTGGGTGATTGGCAGCTTTTTGGTGCTTGTTTCCGTTTTAGAGTCGCCGCCAAAACTTGAATCTTTTGGATTGAACACTAGAAAAGGGAACTGAGTCGTTTGATCATACATGCAGCTCTAAGCTTGAGCTATTTTGCAATCTATCTCTTTTCTTCTTTCTATTACTACGGATCTATGTCTGGAAGTATTGGAACTTGTACCTAACAGGGCAATTTGCTAGATGTTCGGCAGATGAAAGTTTATTAGCAAAAAGGACGAACTTATTATTTATTTGCTAAAAGCCCCTCACATTTCATTGTACAGTCATACACCCACATTTTTTATCACCTAAAAGTCTCTAGAGGAAAACACATCCATTTTTTTTCAAGGGGGCTTAAGATATAGGTCCCTAGTGACAAATCTAATTAGAACTAAATGACAAGTCAAACTAAACTTTTGCTTCACATCCTTTATTAAATTTATTCCAAAAATGCCCTTTCACTGCATTTAGTAAAATTCAAACTGCATTTATCGTTTTTTATTATGCATTTAATATCTTATTTTTTCATCTAACATATTTTATTTTATTTTTATAGATTTTGTCGTCTTTATTTTTTGATTCACTCTAGCATTTCTTACATTATTATAAACAACTTAATTTTTTTTTTTTTTTACATTTTACATAAAATTACGATTTTTTTTCTCTTTTTTGTTAAATAAAACAGCAGTTTTTAAAATACTATGGTATACTATAGTGTACTATGGTATACTATAATTTAGTAATATTGAAAATTATGAATGTTTAAAAAATAAAATCGGTCGCAGTCGACCATAGACACCGATAGGAACCATAGTAATTCGTAGTCACATACTCTTAAAACCCTAACTCACATTTTGAACCATAGCCGCTACCCATTCGTAGACACTCATAGTAATTCAGAGAAGCCCGTAGTCATTCGCACTCATCCAATATGAAACCCTAGATCCACCACCACCACCACCTCCCCCTCCATCCTCATCCTCCATCTTAATTAGCTTTCCCCTTCTCCAAACACAACATCAAATTCTAACAAACAAATTACCGTCGTCATCGAAGAAAACCACCACCCCCACCATCGACCAAAACCGTCGCCACCCCCAACAACCAAAATCACCATCGCTCGTCCACCCCCAGCGACCAAAACTGTCGCCGCCCCCCTCGACCGAAACCACCGCCTCCCCCACCGACCAAAACCACTACCGCCAGCCGTCCCCAGCGACCAAATCCGCCGCCGCCCCTAGCGACCGAAACCACCGCAACCCCGAGCGACCAAAACCACCGCCGCACCTAGGGACCAAAACCGCCGCCGCTCCTAGCGACCACAACCACCGCAGCCCCCAACGACCAAAACCCCGCCGCCCGCCGCCCGCACACCAAGATCCGATCTGAAAAAAACCCTACACTAATACCTCCAAATCAGCATCACTATCTAAAATAGAGAAAGATAGAGATAGAGAGAAGAATAGATGAAGGGCTGGGGCCAATGAAAAAATGGAGAAAAAAGACCATGTTGAGGTGATGAGAAATTGGAAAAAAAACAGAAGAGAAAAAGCCAGTGAGCGGCGGACGAGAGAGGAAGAGAGAATGGAAAATAAATAAATAATAAGAGAGAAAAGAAGCGTTGATTTTATTAGGTATAATAAGGGTATTTTTGGGTTAAATAAAAATAAAAGGATGTTGGTCAAATTTTATTTTAAATTAAGAATTTAATTAAAATGTTCTATTTTGGGTTGTCCCTCACATCTAATTAGGTTTGATTTGAGGGGTGTCTCCAATATTAAACCTTTTTTCAAAGATCCACAGTCTTTAAGATGTTTATTATGAATTTTGACTTTCATCCAATTCAAATTTCAAAAAAATATAAACTAAAAGAGTTGTAGCTCTATTCATTAACTTTTCAATTCAACTTTAACCACTTATATAGGAATTTTCATGAAAAAGTTAAAGATCAAAATGTACACGTGTGTTTCGGATTTTCTGGTTTTTGAAGTTTCGGGCTTTCGAGTTTTTGAATTTCGAACTAAGTTAAATGCCCGTTTTTAAGATGTTTACTTAGAATTCTGACGTTGATCCAATAAAATTTCAAAAAATGCAAAACATAAAAGTTGTATCTTTGTTTGTTGGTTTTGACAACCCAACTTGAATTTGTATAAAACGTTACGACCAAAATGATACATTGGTGCGAAGCTTGCGTTCACTTTTTGAAAAGTTCACTCTCTCTTTTCACATATTTACTTCGAATATCAAATGACAAAAATCATGAAAGTTTTGGCACTGTTAGTTAGTTTTCCAACCCAACTTGTATCATTGAAATTACATTTTTTTATGAAATCATTATGATCAAAACGGTACACTGGTGCGCGGCCTTTTTTGTTTAATTTCTGAAAACCCCACTCTCAGTTTTTAAGATGTTTACCGTAAACTTTTCCACTTATCTAATTTAAATACCGAAATTGCACAATACTTGTAGACATCTTTAATTTGTTGTCTTTCAGACCCAACTCCAATGGTTGAAATTAGAATTTTGTTAAAAACTTTATGATCAAAATAATAGACTAGTACACTATAATCTATATGTGTTCATATTATTAAAAGTTCGTTGCCATTTTTATTTTATCACTTTCTACAAGTTCGATTCCAAAATTCACCAATTTTAATAAGTTCATAATTAAACTTTAATTAATATTCACATGTTCACTTTCATATTATGCTTAAAAATATTTAATTGTTCACAAGTAAATTGATAATTTTTACAGTTGTTCACTACCAATCTTGGTTAGTTCAACGCCATATTTTGTTAAAGTATTCTTTTTTTTTTTGGCAGTTCACTGCCAATTTTTATTCGGATATATACTAAGATATGTTTCTAGCCTTTTGTCAATTTGGATGTTTTTATTGATAAAACATATTGTAAAATTCTATTATGACTAAAAGAACTTAATTTTTAAACTACAAAAATACAAAATACTATAATAAATGACAAAGAGATAGTCAAAGTCTAATCCTACTAGAACTTGAAATGAATTTCGACTCTCTTGCTGAAAGTTATTACAATTTCAAATATCACAATTAGATTGAAGAAGAAAAAAATTGTAAACATAAACAATGTTGAATCATAAATATTTGACGTGCTTCTGCAGCAAAGATCCCGAGTTCTTTCCAATTGATCGTTTTGGTTTAGATATTATCAAGGTTCTAAATATCGGTTATCGGGTCTGAGGCGGTTAGGGACAGGCACACGATAAATCGGTGCGACGGTGATTAATCGGAGATATATCGGAAATAAATTGATTTTTAGATTTAGTGTAATATATTCCTAAATATTATTTATAATAAATACTTAAAACGCATAAAAAAAATTGAACTTGATTCGCTCCTCATCGTTTATATATTCTAATCACATAACAAAAGTTTAACATTTAGACTTGATTCTCTCCTCATCTTTTTAAACGTTTTTTAGGCCAGGTTCTTCTTACGGGGTCTTTGTGGATGTCTCGACTTCGTCTTGAACTTCTATCTGATTCTCCACAGCTTGACTAGCATCGGCTTTGTCCATCTTGTTGATCAACTCGGCAATTTGAGAATCTCGTTGTTGAACATGCTTTGTGAGTCCCTCAATTGCCTTTGTCAAACTTGCAATTTGCTCCTCCATGGTTGTAGCGTTTGTTGTTATGACGGATGCCACCTCTGAGTAGCTTGATGTTGAACGAGGCGTGGGCTGTGAAATCTTTCGTTTTGAACCTTCCACGTCTGCGCTTGTGTTGACAAGAGGTGGTAAGCCTTTCTGAATGGTTTGAGGCGTCGAGTTAGTCTCGGAGGACGCTTGCAGCTGCAACACTTCGAGGATCTTCGAGAGAGAGAAGAGATGAGAGGTAGAGATGTCCCACCGGGCGTGCCAAAATTTGTAGCAACAAATTCTTATCTGCGATTTAGACAAACAAGAAATACTTGCACAAAGATAATTTTATTGAATTAAAAATAAATATATTGCGGGTTACAAACTCTAATTTAATCCTCTGATTCTTCTCTCAAGAACAATATTTGTTTGACTTTGAATTTCGGAGTCGGGTCGTTGACTTGATCTTCTCCGGATTTGATTTGGATTTGAATAAAGTCTTCCAAGGGTATTGCGACTTGAATCTCGGATCGAACGCTGAACTTTGACGGGTTCTGACTTGAAGATCTTGGAGTTCTTGATGGATTTGGCCCTTCAATCTTCCTTCGATCTTGATTTGTTCTTGAAGATCTTGGAGTTCTTGATGGATTTGGCCCTTCAATCTTCCTTTGATCTTGATTTGTTGAAGAACGCCCTCGATTTGATGAAGAACGCCTTGAATTTGTTGAAGAACGCCCTCGATTTGATGAAGAACGCCTTGAATTTGTTGAAGAACGACTTGAATATTGTAGAGAGAATTTTCTCTACGGTTTTTCTCCTTCTTGAGTTGTGTTCTGAATTGTGTAGGGAGGGTCTCTATTTATAGTGGTAGAATAAGAGTCCTACTTAAAGTCTACTTGATGACGTGGCGCGATTTGATTGGCTCTCTTTAAATTGATATTTATCTCTTATAACTTGGAAGAGAAGAAATAATCCTATTGGCCAATAATTAATTGATAATTATCTCCATAATTTATTTTGCAAGATAAATTATAATTTAATTTAGACACAATTTAATTGGCTAATTTAATTAACCAATTAATTAATTTTATGCGTCTACAGTCATCTTTATTATAAATGTTTAAATGAATTATAAATAAAAACTGTGAGCCTAACGACCCGACTTCGATTTATCTACCAACAATTTCTAAGTTGAGCTAATCGCACAAGGTTTGCTCGGTCATTTTATCTCTTGTGTGCTTTTGAATTATTGCCCGAAAGCAGTTTTAACCAATTCATATATGGATGACAGTTCCTTCGTTAAACAAAATAACATGCCACAAGGGCAATACCAATTCGAATAAGTTTAATACTATAATGCATTTTCTCTAAAGTAAATTATAAACAAGTAAAACTAATAGACAATTTGCTAAAAGTCCACTATGTTTCATGGACAAAATTACCCCTCTTTTATTCTCCACAATTCCTGCTGCAACCCTCAATATTTGATCTCTCCCTGTTCCCCGTTGCCCAATAAGAGGGGCAAAGGGGGCCGTGGAACCCCCAAGATTTTAAAGAAAAAAATAACAATTAATTTTGAGTAATATTTTTAAGATTTAAGTTCTGGCCCCCAAACTTGTGTAAATATAAATTTTTACCCTTCAATTTATTATTTTTTTCTCTATTCTTTGATGTAAATTTATATACTTTTTCATATTTATTATTACAATATAAAATATTACTGTTAAAATCATACCATTTTACATAAAATAAATAAAATATTACTCGCACCCGCACAACATACACCATTTTGGGTTACGCTTGTTTCTCTTTTGTAGAACAATAAAATTAGCAATAATTTATTTAAATATATATAGAAACCAAAAAGGAAATATGTGAAGTCTTGTTTGGTGATGGTAGTGGTGGTGTAGGCACCAGAGATTTAAGCTTCTTCTTTGAATTATTTAACTAAGCTCTATGTGTATTATTATTTTAAGCTATTTGAGTGTTGTGAAATACATCTATTCACGTAGTGATAATACTCAGTTTAAGCTCTGGCTCATTGATCTAAACAACTAACTGATGCCAAACTAAAATTTAATACAATAGAAAATACTAATACAATAGAAAATAGGAAAGAATTATCTTCTCTATGTAGTTTCCCAATCCGTTGCTATCGTTGTAGTTCCCCGTTGCCCCCATCACCAAAGTTCTGCTACACACAGTCAGTGGCGGAACATAAGAGGGCTGTGGAACCCTCAAGATTTTAAAGAAAAAAATAATAATTAATTTTGAGTAATATTTTTAAGATCTAAGTTTTGGCCCCCAAACTTGTGTAAATATAAATTTTTACCCTTCAATTTATTATTTTTTTCTCTATTCTTTCATGTAAATTTATATACTGTTGGCGCCAGATTTCCGAGTGTTGAAGATCGAGGAAATCCGCCGAGTTTTTTGGAATTAAAAGATTGGCAAAGATTGGTTTTCCATGTTTATTTTGGAATTTATTAGAGTCCTATTCTTAAATACTTCTATTATGACTTATATTTATTTCCATGTATTTTATTCTAGTTAGGTATCTTTTGTACTTATCTAGAATAGAAGTAGAAATCAACTAGGATTCTATTACCTAGTTAAATAGATTTCTTGGGGTTCAAGTTAGGTCTTAGGGCATATTTCCGTGGCTATATAAGCCTACAAGACATACAAGAACCGCGCGCATTATTCGGAAGAAAAACCACTTCATAGCGTCGAAGGTTTGCTAAGGCGTTCTGCGGAGCAGGACTGTGCCATCGTTGCACTGTGTCATCGCTGTGTGTGCCAATATATACAGATCTGCTGTATAGATCTCAAGGGAGATCAACCGCGTTTCTGAAGGGAGTTCAGGCCTGACGGAAGTTCGAGGCACGCGGTGTGGAGTTGTTGTTGGAAGAGACACAGAGTTCAAGTCCACGTGGATGTAGGGCACATTTGTGTCTGAACCACATTAAATTCTTGTGTTTGTTTACTCGTTTTCAGTAGTTTATAACTGTGTTAACACAAGAATTGTAGTTGTAACTGCATACTTGCATACTGTTCCCACGACAACTGTTACAACTTATGTTAACAGATTTTCATAGGCATTTAAAATCAACATATAGTTTTTCATATTTATTATTACAATATAAAATATTATTGTTAAAATCATACCATTTTACATACACCATTTTGGGTTACGCTTGTTTCTCTTTTGTAGAACAATAAAATTAGCAATAATTTATTTAAATATATATAGAAACCAAAAAGGAAATATGTGAAGTCTTGTTTGGTGATGGTAGTGGTGGTGTAGGCACCACAGATTTAAGCTTATTCTTTGAATTATTTAACTAAGCTCTCCTCTATGTGTATTATTATTTTAAGCTATTTGAATGTTGTGAAATGCATCTATTCATTAACTTATATTATTCTTTATGTGAATGTATGTTGCGAAATACATCTATTCATGTAGTGATAATACTCAATTTAAGCTCTTGCTCATTGATCTAAACAACTAGCTTATGCTAATCTTAAATCTAATACAATAGAAAATAGAAAAGAATTATATTCTCTACATACTTTCCCCATTCCGTTGCTATCGCAGGCTTTACGCAATCGATTGGATTTGATATATAGATATCACTTTCACATTGAAGTTACTTACGTTTGAGGATGACTCTGACCACATGTCAAAGTTGTATGTGTAAGTTCTCTATGTGTCGTGTAATGCATCTGTTCATGTAGTGATGATACTCAGTCTAAGTCCTTGTTCATTAATGTAATTAAACTCCACAAACAAGCTTTCTAAGTCGTGTGTCGAAGCTCTATATATGTTGTTGTGTGCATATGTTCATGTATTGTTAAGTCCTCAATATAAATTGCATATATAACTGCGGTTGAGTGCATAAAGAGTATAATTATTTGTTCATTGCCTAAAATAACCTAATTAGAGGATTTCACGGATTTTAAACTGTCCCGAAATCCATTTAAGCAGTACCAAATATTTTTAATCAAAACGAAGAAAGAGATAATATCCTTTTAAGCGGTACCAAATATTTTTCGGACTTTTAACTAATTTTCCAGAAAAGGAGAGAGATGTCAAGTTGATCCACGGCATTGACTTCTGCAACAATATGAGGTAACCAAGTCCAAAAAAAAAACACTTAATTGCAAATTGATTGTCAGTGAACGATAGTTTATTCCCTCCATAGTTATGAATGCATAGAATTGCCAACCACAGCCCTACCAGCAAGTAGAACTAACACCTACATCTTTTATTAGTTATTAGCCGATACCCCTATGTGCAATCTCTAATTGTCGAAAAACCTATTATATTAAAAACAATTAGCAATATTCCCCTTATGTTACATTTTACGAAGCACACAGCTTCTTACAATAAAATTGGGTTTTTACTTAAATGAAATGACAAAATTACCCCTAGTATTTAAAAAATATATTTCAATTTAAATAAATGAACATTTTTTTATTTTAAATATAAAAGAAAATTATGAAACTTTTATTTTGGGTCTTACAAAAATTATGGGGTGAATTTATAAATTTCTAAATTTATTTTTTAAAGGGTATTTTGGTCTTTTAAAGTCAAAAAACATACCCCAAATCGCGAAATCCGTGCGTGCAACACACATTCAGCTCTTAGGGAGCTTGTTGGCTTTAACTAATTTATATAGGGGGGTTTAGCTAATATATTTAACACGAGGGCTTTTTTATCAATTAGAAATTACAAATGGGTGATTCTTGCAAAAACCCCGATCCTTTATATTCAATATGGACATATTTAATTAAAATTCTATGGATATAATTAAAGAATTGACGAAATTCAAATCGGATATAATCCAGTCAAAATTACATGGTTATTTCAATTAATTATTTGTAGTAAATTACAATAATAATAACAATAAAATGGACCATATTCCAACAAAAGTTGTTATTACAAAAACAAAAAAAATAAAAAAGCTCAAGTGGCCAAACCTTTAGGGAGAGCATGTGCTACATCATTGGTTCCAGATAAGTATTAATTTCAGAAATATAATATTTTTTTTTTATTAATTAAGACATTGACTTGTAGTTGTGGGAGTTGAGTAGCTGGTACTATTAAGTATAAACGAACAGACAGACAAACAAACAAAGAAACAAAAATTCATAAGTTTTCTCTGCCAACAACGTTAATCTGATCGGAAAGAAAGAAAGAAAAGAAGTTGTTTGTTGAGTTGTCTGCAATGGCGGGAGGGTCGATGGGGGGGCCCACCGGGGTGTCGAAGGAGAGGGCAGATGAGTATAAAGGAAGAGTGACTGCATATGTTGTAATTTCATGCCTTGTTGCTGCTATTGGTGGATCACTCTTTGGCTATGATATTGGAATTTCAGGTTTTTCTTTTTCTGTTCTATTTTCTTTTTTTTTTTTGGGGGAAGAAAGAGAAACATTAGAAGAGAGTTTAAATTTGGGAAAAATATAGTTTTGGTCCTTCAAGTTTGCACAAATTACACATTTGGTCCCCGTATTCACAAAAAAACATATTTGATCCCTTATGTTTCAAAACTTCAACACTTTTAGTCATTTTCGTTAATTTCCTGTTAAGACTAACGGAAGTGTGCCAATCACTTCCTTAAATAACGGAGTAATGATAAATTGATGAAAATGACTAAAAATGTTAAATTACTAGAACATGAGGGACCAAATGTGTTTTTTTTGTGAACATGGAGGACCAAATGTGAAATCAGTGCAAACTTGAAGGATGAAAACTGTAATTTTCCCGTTTAAATTTGTTTGCAGTTTGGTTATTATCATAATGAAACAATTCAATCTTACGGTTTTTTAAGAACTTTTCGACACCGGAATTGTGTTTCCCTAATGATTTAGGACAGCTTATTTGTGACTTTTGGCACATCATTGCAAGTTGATCAATAAAAAATAAAAATCGAATTACTCAATATAATATATAATTTATTTATTTTTAAATTAATAGGAGGGGTTACATCAATGGATGCATTTCTTGAGAAATTCTTCCCCGAAGTATATAGAAACCAAAAGCATGCACATGAGAACAACTACTGCAAATACAACAACCAAAGCCTGGCGGCGTTCACATCATCTCTTTACCTAGCTGGTTTGGTGGCATCGATTGTTGCGTCTCCAATAACACGTAAGTACGGCCGTCGAGCGAGTATAATATGCGGTGGCATTAGTTTCATGATTGGAGCAACTCTTGATGCTTCCGCTATGAATCTCCCGATGCTCATTCTTGGCCGTATTATGCTCGGTGTTGGCATCGGATTTGGCAACCAGGTAAACTTGTATACAAATCTACACATGTACAACTATTTACTATATACAATTCCTCAATCACTTGTTCATTCGCAACAATTTTGGTTTTCGAAAAAAAAAAGACGACCTTTTTTAGGGGTGGGGGTGGAGATACTATTTCACAAATCGAGTCACAAGTATTCATACTTGAGGATTTTCGGCAACGTGGTGACGAAATGTATCACTTGTATAAGTCTTTCCATTGGTAGATAGAACTATTTATTCGATCGAAGACAATTTCAGTAACACCTCTACCAAAGGGGAGAAATAGCTAATTTTGAAAGAACGTATTGTAAACGGGGAAAATACATTTTTTGTTCCTCGAGTTTACCTCGATTTCACATTTGGTCCGCCTAGTTCACAAGAAACAGATCTAGTCCCTCGTGTTCTAACAATTTAACACTTTTGGCCATTTCCGTCAATTTACCATTAGTACGTCAGTTACGAAAGTGACGGGCACGTGTTTGATTCCGTGTTAACGGAAAATTGACAAAAAAGACCAAATTGTTGAA
The DNA here is from genome assembly GCF_000504015.1 of Erythranthe guttata. Next base: position 381,329 of record NW_012194661.1, read on the forward strand.
ACATGGGGACCAAATCAATTCTTTTCAGAAGAAGGGGACCAAATATGAAATCGAGGTAAACTTGAGGAACGAAAAGTGTACTTTTCCGTATTGTAAACATATGAATCTATCTGATTCAGAAGCGAAGAACTTGCACCAACATCTCAGTTCAAAACATTGGTTTGATTCACATTGCACATTCCGAGAGATACTCACCATCCCAAATGACGAAAAAAAAAACCAAGTCTTGAACATAATAGTATTTGAAGTTTCAACTTGATCTCTATAATACCTACTCAAAATGTACAACTCCATGTGTTTTTCACATTAGCTTACCAGCTAACTCTCTATTATTATCTGAAGGCAGTACCGCTATACCTATCAGAAATGGCGCCAACTCATCTCAGAGGAGCATTAAACATGATGTTCCAATTAGCAACAACGCTCGGAATATTCACCGCAAACATGATTAACTACGGCACGCAAAAGCTCCAGCCGTGGGGGTGGAGGCTCTCTCTCGGGCTCGCAGCTGCGCCAGCTATTCTCATGACAATAGGAGGCATTCTCTTACCCGAAACCCCAAACAGCCTAATCGAACGAGGGTTCCAAGAAAAGGGCAAGAGAGTTCTCGAGAAAATCAGGGGCACAACCGACATTCACGCGGAGTTGCAAGACATAATCGACGCGAGCGAGCTTGCGAACTCGATCAAGCATCCTTTTAGAAACATACTCGAACTGAGGAACAGGCCGCAGCTTATAATGGCGATCTTCATGCCGACTTTTCAGATACTGACGGGTATTAACTCGATTCTTTTCTACGCTCCGGTGCTGTTCAAGAGCTTGGGATTCGGAAGGAATGCGTCGCTGTACTCGTCGGCTTTGACCGGAGCTGTTCTTGCTTCGTCGACATTCATTTCGATTGCGTTGGTCGATAAATTGGGCCGACGGGCTTTGTTGATCACTGGAGGGATTCAAATGGTTATCTGTCAGGTGAGTAAAATAAATTAAAATAATTACACCCAGAAATTCACAAAATGTAGTATCTGCATTCTGCACACACAAATACACACAAATAAAGCTTAATATTTACATACTTGAGCCCAAACCCAATGATTTGAGAATGGGGAAAATTCAATTTTCATCCCTCAAGTTTGCACTAATTTCACATTTGGTCCCCCATGTTTGTAAAAAATACATTTGGTCCCTCATGTTTCAAAATCCAACATTTTTAGCCATTTTTGTCAATTTTCATCCCTCAAGTTTGCACCGATTTCACATTTGGTCCCCCATGTTTATAAAAAATACATTTGGTCCCTCATTCAAAAATCCAACATTTTTAGCCATTTTCGTCAATTTTCCGTCAGTAATAACGTAATCAAGCTTGAGCCCTTCACTTTCTTAACTGACGGACTCATGGTAAACTGACGGAAAGGACCAAAGGTGTTGATGAACTATTGAAGCATGGGGAACTAAATGTGTTGTTTTGTGAACATAAGCGACCAAATATGAAATCAGTGCAAACTTAAGGGATGAAAACTGTATTTTTCCCATTTGATAATCAATCTCACAATGAAAACAGGTGATAGTGTCAATAATACTGGGGGTGAAATTCAGCAGCGACGGCGAACTATCGAAGACATTCTCGGTGCTGGTGGTGGTGGTCATCTGCCTATTCGTCGTCGCATTCGGGTGGTCGTGGGGCCCACTGGGGTGGACGGTGCCGAGTGAGATATTCCCGTTGGAGACGCGATCGGCGGGGCAGAGTATAACGGTGGCGGTGAACTTATTCTTCACATTCGTAATTGGGCAGTCGTTTCTCTCACTTCTTTGTGCTTTCAAGTTTGGGATATTTCTCTTTTTCGCGGGGTGGATTACGATTATGACCGTCTTCGTGTGCCTGTTCTTGCCTGAGACCAAAGGAGTACCCATTGAAGAGATGATCTTCTTGTGGAAGAAGCACTGGTTCTGGAAAAGGATTGTGAGATGATGAGTGCAGATGTTGTGTTTGATGAAATGTCTCCATGTGTATTATTGGATTTCGCGTACAATTCATTATTATTGTCTCCATTGCAAATCATAGAAGATTAAATAAAGAACTAAAATCGTCCAAAATAAATAAAGAACTAAAAAACCATAAACCAATTAGCATTTAGGATACTACTTAATTTTATTTTAAATAATAATTTAGTGGGTAAAATTCATTTATTCATTTATGCATTTGTACCATGTGAAATGCATCATTTATTCATTTATGATGTATATAATTTTTTAATCCCCTTTAGGTATCCCTAGCTAATTTTTTTCTAAATTGTTTCACTTTCGAAACAACGAACTCTTTCTTGGATTTCTTCGATTTTTCAAAGAAACAAGACTTGTAAAATCTCTATTATTCTAAGTTTTGGAGAAATCTGTTGAAGAACTCTTGTATGATCACATTAGAAGGGTGAACGTCTGGATTGAGGGTACGGATTCTGATCTTATGGTTTTTTTTCCTTCGATGACAGGATGAATCTCTGGGTACACTGAAAATTTTGGGGGTTCATTAATCCAATTAACTTAGGAGAAGTGCTATTTATACACTCAGAATATCTTATTTCACCACCAAATTAAATATATTTCCTATTTTACCCTTTTTTTTCACCTATATTTTTTACAAATTTATAAACCTGTCTATCACTAAATTAATTAAAATTATTTTATAAAAAAAACCCCACCATTTTCGCTGGAAATCTCACCCTCTCCACCTTAACTGAATGATACTTTCGTCAGAGAAACACATTTCCGAAGGTCAAAAAAAGCAGAATTTCACGTTTTTTTAGAAATAAATTAAGAGTGCTTGTATGGAAGGTCTTGAACTTCCTCCATAACTGACCAGTTTGGCTTAATACAATTTCGTTTCCTACAAAAAAATTACGTAATATGTAGGTCATCTGACATGGAAGTTTAAATATCTTGTAATAAATATTTCATTGCAAAACTAAAAAAATAATTTAAAAAATTAAAAAGTTAAAAAATAAAATAAAAATAGAATTAACTTAGAGGTTTAAGTGAATATAAGGAAATGTGGTGGGTTATACATTTGAAGGGTATTTATGACATCTTATAATCTTTGGTGTTGAATTGAGGTACTCTGGAGGTGGAAATAACACCACTCTTAACTTAGGAGGTTAAGGATGCGATTTTAAGAAAAGTGAGGTGTATTTTTTGTGGACTGTTGACGATTTTGTTCCTTCAAATTAGGTTTTTTTATTGACTTTAGTGTTTGAGTTTAGGGATATTTAGTTTTTTTTGGGGTTTTACGATTATAATATGAAAAGCTTTGTTTTTAATTTGCAATTGTTTCAAATTACAGTTTTTGAGTTTTGACTTATTTTATATATTTTTTTACATTAATAAAATAAAAATTACAATTAAATATTTATAATAAGTTTTATTATTAAAAATTCGGTTGACCGATATTGCTCGACCAACCGACTAAAGTGAGAACCACCAACCAACCTATTTATATATGGATACCTGCCCGACAAAAAAATTATCGACTAAAAAAAGTGGATTGGTTGACCGATAAAATCGACCCTACCCAGTCCTAAAATTACTAATATTGAAATTGTAATATAATAATTTACAAAATAATATTATATAAATATTACAACAATCCCCTTAAAACCTTTAATAAATTTACAAAAGGTAAAAAGATGCAGAAAATTCAAATTTAGTGGTTAAAGGGTAAGTTCTGAATATATCGCTTTCTTTTAATAGAAATCATAAAATTTAGGGACTAAGTTGAAACATTTGAAAACTTTAAGGAAATCTGAACTAATAGAACTAATAGAAAATTGTCGGCGTCACCAGCCCTAAATTCCATTTCCGCCGCCACGAAGAACACCACCAGAAGCCGTTCGACCCCCATTCCGTCCGATAATCGCCGCCGCTGTACGCGCGAGCCGCATTTATTGCCATTCCGGCCGCTATAGCGGCGTTCCGGTGAGCCATGTTTGTTACACTGAATGTTGCCTGCCACCTGGTGAATTCTGGCAAAATGCAATGTAAATTTGATTTTGTATTTTTTCCAAGAGCAAATCAACGGTCAATTTCTTGCCCTGTGGGTGCTATTTTTGTCAGATTAAAAATTATGAAGTTTTTGAATATGGTTGCCACTGGCATACTCAATTATGAATATTAATCATTTATGCTTATTTGATTTTGTGATGGTATATTCCATTTTTCCAAAATTATTTGTTTGTAGAGGCTATGAAGAGTGTAATTTGAAATTGATAATTTTCGGTTAGGGTCGACCTTGCCGATTTTGGATCGACATAGTCATCAAGAATGTTAGTCATCAGTATGTTTAAATTCAATTTCATTTGCTGGTTGATTTGCATATGTAACATTAAAAAATCATTGGTATATAATACATGAAAACCTATAAGCCATATGCGAAGATGATAAAATATATAGTATTTCATCGAGAATTATGCACCTTTTAAATTCTTTCAACTCTTAGCCGCGCGAGAAGAGGAAAGAAAACTCATTTTGTCGTATAAATGACTATTTATACAGATTAGGTAGCTGAGCCAGTTGGAGAAGGGGAAATATGCCTCTCTATGACTGCATGCTTTTGTTGAAACCCAATATAACAAAGGAAGTCGTTATGGATTTGGTTGCACGGGTCGGAAAACACGTGTACCAAAGGAATGGAGTGCTGACTGATATGAAGTCCTTTGGAAAAGTTCAACTTGGTTATGGAATAAAGAAACTAGATGGACGATACTATCAGGTAATTTAATTTCCATTGTCATATCTGCATTATGCTGCACTTGGTACTAACGATTCGTCAGATTCTCCATACCTCGGCTTTTATTTAGCTTGAGCATAAATGGCGTCATGTTTTAAATTGTTCAAGTTGGCTGCTTTTATATAGTCCCATCTTTTGTCGGCCAAAAAACATTGAGAGATCTGCTTATGTGTTTAAAAGTTTGTTACATAGTTTTTTACAATAATTTCTAGATATCTGTTTTTTACAATAATTTCTAGATATCTTTAGTTGCTCAAGAATTTCAGTGAGGTAATCTTACAAAGAATAGAATTCTCCTTAGATGTCATGTTGTGTCCAATTCCTACTGTCTTGTTCGTCTAGCCTATCCAGAGCAACATATCAGTATTCATTTGAATATTTGTAGTGATTTTGTGTAAGCTAACCTTTCTCAAGGATCACGGAAAATAGATGTTAGAATTGTGGAAAAGTGGCAAACATGTAATTTCAAGGGGTTGTTCCAATCTGCAAGTTTAGCTGAAAGCCCTTTTATGGGTTGAGTGTGTTCCCTTTTCCTGCAACCTTTTGAATGAAGCTGACCAAACTTCGTGACATCAGAATCCCTTTTCAAACAGTTTTCGTTCAACGATAATATCTTTTTTATGTGCCCATTTTTGTCGTCGTTCTTTTTAGCTAAGCTATTAGCTCGAGTCTCTGTCTAGTCTTAAATTTTCTAGATCTGTGACAAATTATTTTCTGGGCAGCAACTCTTGATTGCTCCCTACTTTAACATTTTGTACCTTGAATAATTTGCTAAGAATTGTGAAGACACTAGTTATGCATCATGTATTATCTTACATTTGTTTTTCTATCTCTATACTTTATCGGTAATATTAAGATTTAAAATCCGTCACTGTTGTCTTACCTATTACATAATGCCTTGTAAAGGTTACCAAGATTGCCAATCCCTAAAGGTTCTATGTGCAATTTATAGATGCTGCAAATTCCCTTTCTTTCTTTCAAGTTTTATGAAAATCTGAGGTATATTTGATCTCAAGAGGGGGAGTGGGCCGAGTGGCGCATGTAACTTGATAATGGAAAGGATTTTTTTATGAAATATGAATAAGGAGATGGCATGATTTGGTGTGTTATAGTCAATCTCTTCCCCAACTCCTTCACTCTAGGGGGATATGAAACTTATTGAGGGAGAGTATTCTCGTTATCTTTCTTCCATTCACACTTTCCTACCTCGATCTATCAATTCTACTAAAGAGTAACATAGGTGTTTATCCTTACAAATATCCTTAAAAACAAAAAGAGAACTAAGTATCTCACTAAAATAAAAACCAAATCCCTTTCCTCCTCCGATCCACCCTCTACCCTCCTTCCAAGCTGTCAATGCTAGAAAGGTTGGTATGAACTCATCCTTCATTTTACAATGTTTGTTCTTTAAGGGGCCCGAGAAAGAAAAAAAAAAAGACGGATCCTTCGTATGGATGATAATCTTTTGCTATTTTTGTGTCACAAGATCTTCTGCAAGGAGGTTATATCAATGAATAGCAGCAAAAATGCTAGGCTTTTGCCTTGAGTTAGCTACATTTTCTTGATTAGCCATAGCATTGTCACACGCAATGTAGTTAAAATCGAGATCTAAATCGTAAAATCGTAAGACTTTAAGATTTTAGACACTGAAAAGGAGTAAGATCGCACTAACATCTTAGGTGCCTTAAAATCGTGTGAAATCGCGTTCAAAATCGTTAAAATCGTTAAAAACGCGATTTTAGTGCGATTTTGGTTTTTGTCAAGAATTGGGCTGAAATTTTGGATTTTGGCCTCATAAATACAGTTTTTTAACTAAAACTTTTTAGCCAATTACCAAATAATCCAGAATATATAAAGCTCAGCCCTGCCCTAAAATTACAATCTATCACGACGAGAAGAAAATACTTCTCTTCTGCTAGAAAAACATCCAGCGGTTGTGAGTGTCAGTTTTTATCTCCTAACACAATTTATGTTAGACTATGTTTAATTAATGTTGGGATGTTTTATATTTGTCAGGACATATTTTATGCATATTATGACTTATTTTATTTGTGTTACGGATGTTTTCTAAGTAGTAAGTACTAAATATATTTATTTTACAATACATGTAAAATCTTACGATTTTACGATCCGATTTTACGTTTCCGATTTTACTACCCCTCTCCGATTTCACTTAAAATCCCGATTTTGACTACCTTGGTCACACGCACTGGCCTATGCCAATACTAATTAAGGACCATCATCTTCTTGACGGATCTCACTAGATTATCTGTGAATGCCGTGCTCCTAGAGAAATCCTCGGAAAACCTTTCCTCAAATTTGTGATATTGAAAGGGTCCAAAGGACGAGGAGGAAATAATTTACTGGGAAAAGATTATAATATTCATATCAAGACAGACTTACGAACAAAGCCAGCTTCTAATTCTTGAAAAAAAATTCTAGGCTTTCAGGAAGTGAAAATTTTCCGAAAGCCGCACCTTTGCATGCTAAGCAACTGAAGGCCATTTATCGTTAAGAGGATCTTTTAGGAGAGGAGTCGTCCAGATGTTGGAAGTTACTTTTATCTGATAGACCCCCCGAATAATGGCAACACTGTGCAATTCTATTTCTGGGTTAAGTTTTTCCTCTATATCCCGTAGGTGGTAAAATTACCATTGTTGGTTGTGAATTGTGATGCTGAAGAAATGACTTAACTGATTAAAAGTTTTCATAGTTTTCTACCATATGCGGCGGGTTTCTATTCAGGCCCGGGTATCATAGTTGTTAAACACACGTCTTTTTGGGTGCTATTGATTGTTGCGCTTGTAGTTATTTCTTTAAATTTGATGATAGTTGTGAGCTTTTTTGTCATATGGGACACAACTAAATTTTCCAAGGCATCGGTAAATTTCATAGCGGACATAAATATTAGTTATTCTGCATTGAAACTCTTCTAGTGAGAATGAGATGAATGAGTATTTATTATATGCGCAGCGTGCTAACAATCAACTATTATATTTTATAGGCCCAACTTATGCAGATGACAATGATGACACCACCCAGCTTTAAGAGTGAGCTGTCTTACTTGAACAAGGAAGACCGTTTGCTTCGTTGGCTTTTGGTTAAACACCGCTCGACAAAATTTGGAACTGATCTTTTTGGGGATGATGATTCTCTGCGCGAGCTAAGGGGTTTCAGGCGTAATTTATTCGATGATGATAACATTGAAGAGGATGATGATGATGAAGACGATGATGATGACTCTGAAGGGGATGGCCATTAAAAACTAAGGATGATTCGGCTACACAAAGAAGCACGTCTGTCTGAGTAATAATTTTTTCGCTTTTTCTTTGTTTCCTAATGCTGCAGTTAGTTGCAATTGAAATCATGTTTCGGTAAGATGCTTAAAATCCGAGTATTTCTGGTGCTATATTTCTTTTGCCTGTTATTTGAGGAACGCTGTTCAATTATCGAAGGAACTTATTTGAGTTATCGTTTCTGATGCTGAGATTTATATTTGGCAGCTGATACTTATCCGAAATTACAATAATTTTGCGATAACAATGTTTTATAGTATAACACAAAATACACACACAAACAACACACATTAATTAATTAATTAATTCAGAGAGTAGCACAAGCAGTTTCGACTGCCCGGGAGTAGAGATGCAAACTATGAAACCCAGTTCTCCACGAACTTCTGGCAGCTGTTGGTCTTTCCGGCGATATGCGATTGGGACTTGAGGCACTCTGCATATGTGTAATGTGTCCACCATGTTTTCGATCCGCTCCAGAAACTCATAAATTAGTTTCTCTTCTCTCTTTAGTTTATGGAAAATGTGATCATAGGCAAGTCCAGGAATGTGATACAGGATGGCCTTCAATTTTTGGGGGTACGTGGGCAGCACTCTCGAAAAAAAATTAGGATTTTTTTGTGACAAAATCAAAAAATAGCGGAAAAAAAAGGAAGAAAAAAGGGTTTCTTTGCATAATTTAGAATTTTGGGTGGACTAATTATTAATAATTGAGCTTTCTTTTGCATTAATTTGAATTTTGAATGAACTAATTAATAAATATTGAGTGGGTTTAATAGATATATCTTATATATCTTATATATAAAAGAAAGAAACACCAGGGTAACCTAAAAAACTCTAATGACATATTTGTAAAAATAAATTAATTATTTGATTTTTTTTTATCTTTGCAGCTATTTTTTTCTAATTATATTAACACCAAATCTCGGCTAGCACAATCATAAACCACTACATTCATAATTTTTTAATTATTATTATTATTTTCCAGCCTATTTTTTCTAAGAAAAAATATACTTCATTTATTTATTTAATGATTGATAATTAAGTTTTTATAGTTTTTTTTAATGAGTTTGTATTATTAAATCCGTATAAATGTTGATGTTGTTTTTGATATCACTAATAAATTTTATCATAATTGTAAGGGGTCTTTACAAATAAGCCCATCAATGGGTACTTATTCATAAAGAGATCCAGACAAAAAAATCCTTTACCAATAAGTCCACACATGGTCCAGATTTTTCTAAAGGACTAAAATAACCCCTCATACTTTAATATGCTCCAATTTTATCCTTAACTTTATTTAACCTTAATTTGATCTCAAATTTCGCAAATTATTCAATTTTGACCCAAAACTTTTTTTTTTTCAAAAACTTTTTTTTTCCCGCCGGATTCCGGCGTTGACTTTTCAAAAAAAAAATTTCTTCCGGATTTTTTCGCCGGTTTCCGGCGTTGAATTTTTCGATTTTTTTTTTCTTCTTTTCTTTCTTTCTGTAACTTTTTTTTTTCATTTAAACAACAATATTGCTGTGATTGACAGTAATATTAAATATCTTACTGTTAAACACAGTAAAATTAACTAAACTACAGTTTAACACAGTAATATTGCTATATTAATCTATAGCACATTAATATTAACACAACAAAACTCATTATTATTGTGTAATAGAGTAATATTACTATGTTGATCGTTCAACAAATGTAAACATAATAAAAAACCAAAAGAATTAATATTATTGTGAATGACAGTAATATTACTATAACAACAGTAATATTACCGTCAACCATAGTAATATTACAATAATAGACAGTAATATTATTACGTTACTCCGTGAATAACTCAAACAAACAAAAAATCCAACAAAATAATAATATTGATGTGGTTGACAGCAATATTACTATAACAACAGTAATATTACCGTCAACCACAGTAATATTATTGTGTTTACAGTAATATTACAGTAATAGACAGTAATATTATTACGTTACTCTGTGAATAACTCAAACAAAACAAAAAATCCAAAAAAAAATAATAATATTGATGTTGTTGACAATAATATTATTGTGTTTACAGTTATTTTACTGTCAACGACAGTAATATAATTACGTTGATTTGTCAACAAATAAAACAAAAAAAAAAACAAAAAAAAAAAATTATAATATTACATTAATTTACTGTCAGCGGCAGCACAAATACATAAATGTATTGTCAACGGCACTACAATTACGTTAATTAACTGTCATTGACAGTATAACTACGTTAATTTACTGTCAGTGACAGCACAATTACGGTCAACGTTTAGTGGCAGACGTAAAAAAAAAAAAAACCAAACAAAAAAAAAAAAACTTAAAAAAACACTAAAAAAAGTCAACGCCGGACGAACCAATGTAGACAAACCAATGTACGGTGACAGGTGCCCATGAAAGACGTAACTACGTAGGTTAATTAATGAAAATAATTTGTGTTCTTTGTGAGTTTTTAATATAGAAAGTATTTAATTTGGGAAAAAACAAAGAATTACTGTAGATGTAAGAATAAAGAAAAAGGAATGAGATATTTGGGGCCACGGGGAAGCAATATAAAATGGGGCTTGCTATTATCAGTGCGGTTTTTACCAGTTGCAGTGCAAAATAATTCATTTTTTTCTTCTTTTCCAAATCTTATCCAAACCCCCTCTCAAACACCCCAACCTTTAATTCTTGAAAATTTTCAAATTCAGTAATTTTTCGACCAATATCAGTTAGAGCACAAGTATTATCGACATGGATGACAACGACTTCGATTTTGAGGTGAAAATACACGTTTTTTGTTCATTTCCAACGTTTTTAGACATTTCGTGTTACAACACACGAAATATATGCTTCCATTTCGTGTAATACTATACGAAATATGTCTTAAAATCGTTTGTTGTTTGTTTCGTATAAAAGCATACGAAATTAAAGCTTACATTTCGTAGTAGAACGTACGAAATGGAAGCTCTTATTTCGTATGTTTTTACACGAAATGGTAGCTTACATTTCGTATGTTTTTCTACGAAATCCCTTAAATATTGTCTTTTAATTTCAAATATTTATGCAGGAACTAAGAGAACAATCTCACGATCATAGTCACTTATTTGAACGTGATATTGTGTGTGATAGTAGAGAAACATTAATTATGTGGGCAAAAGACACATCAATTAGTCATAATCATCGACTGATTAATCATTGTTAATCAGAAAAATATCATGTTTTAACGTGTGCAAGATATCAATCTGGATGACACGTACTATTGAAGAAACGTTCTTGTCCGTTCAGGTTAATTGGCAAAAAATCAACGGAGGATGGATTATGGCGATTGAGTGTGAGTAATGGTAATCATAACCATCTGCCGGGTATTTGAAAGTTTAACTTATGTTTAAATTTGTATTTGTTTTAATTTTGCATTTTAATGTTTAATTTATATTTTGGAATATTTAAATTTGTAGCGTTGTGTTCTGCATTTTTTATGTTTAACCTATGTTTTGTGAATGATTAAATTTGTAAGGTTGTTTGTAAGGTTGTTTAAATGTGTATTTTAATTGCTTCAGTTGTACGTAGTTCTAAATTCAAATAATAAAACTAGTGAATTAAAATACAAAACAAAACAACAAACTAGTAAATTAAATAGTTCGTAATAATAATAAACAAAATTAGTAAAATAATTAATTCCTAATAATAATAAAAACAAATTATTAATTTAAATAGTTCCTAAGAATAATAAAAATTCATAGTCCTAATAATAATAAAAATAAACTTTAAAATTAAATAGTTCATAAAAATACATAACTGGCAAAAAAACCCGATAAACTACCGTCTCGCTCTCCTCGATGGCTGCACCTCATGAACGTCGTCGTTGTCGTCGTCGTCGTCGTTGTCGTTTTCCTGGTCGATGCCAATATATCGGGCGGCGGGCTGCATAATATCTCCAAGGTAGGCATGTAGATCGGCAAACTGCTGCATCCAGTCCTGTCCAGTGCTCCTGGTGATCGGGTACAATGAACGTACTATCTGTTTATAAGCCGGCTGATCTAGTGGCCTCACATTCTCTCGATGCAGTGGAGCCGGGCCTACGTCCGGGTTGTTGATCTTCAGATGAGTCTGATCGGTGTACCACTCCATGTAGTGCTCGTCGACTTCCTCCTGTTGTCGTGCTGTCTTGTATACGTTGGCACGAATGGAATGAGCCTGGATCATGTCCCACATACCACCCGGAAATGGATAGTTGACTTTGTACGATGTACCTCCTTTGGGACCGCGTGAACATGGCTCCATCAATGGAATCAAGCCGCGCGGAATATCCTGGACCCACTCGAACTATCGGACGCAACGATCAGGCATATACAGCTCTACGGCCCACATGTACTAGATCGTGCCATGATACAACGTACGAGGGATACTCTCGTGTATATTCCGACCATACGGTAGCCACTCGACCTAAACAGAAAACAATATAAATACATAAATCAAAAAATTCATATTTAAACAAACTTTAAACATAAACCGAAAAATTCATATTTAAAAAAAATATAAACACATAAATAAAAAAAATCATATTTAAAAAAAATATATAAATACATAAATATAAACAACTTACATCATCCGTTGTCATATTGTCGAGTAAACTTCGAATATGCTCGAGCGTGCCCGCTTTTGGCAGCGCATTCCACCTCTTGCATCGAGGCTGAAACTCGCGGTACCGCTCGCTCTCCTCCGGCGGCTGGAATCTCGGGAAATACTCGTATATCCAGCACTGCAATATTTTAGTTAAAGATATTAAAATTTATAAAAATATATTAAAATTTACAAAATATATTAAAATTTATTAAAATATATTAAATGAACAAAATAAGTACAATATATATATATATATATATATATATATATATATATATATATATATATATATATATATATATATATATATATATATATATATTGTCCGCAAGTACAAAATATATTAAAATTTACCTGAAGAAGGGTGGTGCAACCCGCCAAGCTCCTCGACTGTGCTCGGCTGCATATACCCAACTCCCTGTATAGATTGGTCAAACAGGCCGAACCCCACGAATACGTGCCGACATCATCAAGCACTGAATCCTCGAGCACGTGCATATACCACAACTTCACCCGTTCACATGTCTTGTCGGGGAATAAAATCGATCCGAGGAGAAACACCAGATATATCTGAACTCGGCGTCTCATGGACGTGTCGGGCATCAACAACTGTCCCTGTATCATCCTCCATGTGGGGCCCCCACGCTTCCATGACTCGTCGATCTCCTCAAAATCGAGGTTTAATACCTCGGACAACAAATACACGCAGTTTGTCCGCTCGATGACCTCGTCGTACCTAGGCGCGACCACCCGTCCCTCCACATTGGCACCTAGAATCATCTGGACATCGTGGAGAGTGATAGTCATCTCTCCCCACGTCATATGGAAGCTGTTCGTCTCCGGCTGCCACCGCTCCACGAATGCAAACAACAACAGAGCATCTAGGCGCGGTAAATAACATCGGGCTAGGGGATACAAACCGGTCATCCGCAGAAAATGATTGTCTACGGATATATCTATTCTTCTAGAGGAGCTGCTATCTTCTCGTAGTTGAAATGGTTCAAGGAGTTGATACGGGTCTCCACTCGTCCAACGGGACGTTCCTGCAATCATTTATTTAGAAAACATATTAATTAATCAACTATAAAAATATTTTAATATAAGATACATAAATTATAATGTTAAAATTAAAACAAGTAATTAACTTACTTCTCCCCTCCGAATATATGCCGCTACGTGCGACTTGAAACTCGGAATCAAAGACGGATCCCGCGGGCCACCGGGAAATGGACCATCTAGCACATCCGAATTGACTCGGGTATAAGCTCGACCACCACGACCTCCACGACCCCGTCCTCGGCCTCCACGACCTCCACGAGGTACAACCTCAGTCTCGTGAACGGGGTCCATAGCATCCTCCTCCTCCATAGCACGATAAGACCCAACATCGGGATCTGCAACCGATGATCTGGCTTCACCAGCTCTCTCAGCCTCTCGCCTACGTCGTGCAGACATAGTCATGCGCTCGCGCTCTTGATGCTCAGCCTCTTCACGAACTGCTCGCATAATTGCCTTTGATTTGCCTTTGCCTGCCATCTGTTAAATAAGACACTATTAACGTTAGTCTAAATAATAATAATAAATATGGTAAATTACAAACACCCCCCTTAGGTATGGTTAAATTACAAAAACACCCCTCTTGTTTGGATAATTACAACCACCCCCTCAACTCCTCAAATTTAGTGGAATCTTCGAGATTATATGGAATATTATCACTTTTGTACCCGTTTTATCCCATTCAAACTCTACATTATGAAGCAAGATGATCATAATATGTGATTTTTAGCTTGTATATATCAGTTTGTGGTGCATCGGAAACTGTATTTTTACACAAAACGAGTACAAACTAGAGCACATTTCACGGAATCTAGATGATTATGTTGAATTTGGCACCATAAGGGTGGAGGTGTAAGAAAAAATCATAGTTGAGGGGGGTAGATGTAATTATCCAAACAAGAGGGATTTTTTTGTAATTTGACCATACCTCAGGGGGGTGTTTGTAATTTACCCTAATAAATAAAACAAATCTTAAAAAAAAAATGAAATTTTCCAGTTATTTCGTGGAAAAACACACGAAATTAGCCTTTTAATTTCGTGATTGCTTACACGAAACGCAATTTTTTTCCGAAAAGTTTCGAATTTCTTCGAAATACTGAAAATGTATAGATTTTCGACGAAATTTGTTAATATACTACTATAAAACATTGGGTTAACGATTTCGAGTTCGAGTTTTACCTTAAATCGTTGTTGAATTGCTCGTTTAATCCGCAGGAATTCGAAAAACCTTGGATAGGGTTTGAGAGGATTTTGAATTTTTGAAGAAAAGTTACAAATGAAATAAAGTCGCACTGCAAGCCGGTAAAAGTTGTTCTATGAATAGCATTTCAGTATAAAATAATCTCAATATAAGAACACCAACAATTGTGTGTCGGATGAAAGAAGAGGAGAGAGGAATAACTGGGCCCACATGAAAAAAATTAATAAAAAAGAATAAAGGCAAGAGAGAGAAATGAAAGAAGAGGAGGGAAGAATAACTGGCACAGTGAAAACAATTTCTGAAATAAAATAAAGACAGTAGAGAGAAAAGGAGTACCGACCGCATTAAATAAAATTAGTATGGATGTAGCTCAACTGGTTCCGAAGGTGGTAAATTGGTGCAAGGTCCTAGGATCGAATCCTGGCAGCCGCAGTGTGGGAATTTCAACTCCAATGAGGGTTGGTTCCTTGTGGGCACCAGGTCCGGGTCCGCTACCTTAACGGGCCGTGGCCGTTGAATTACCATGATTTACATTCCTCCATCAATCCTTGTCGGGCCAAGGGATGGGGGCCCTGGGGGCGAGGGATTTCGCCTTTTGGTGCAAGAAAATGAAAATGCTACCAATTACTTTTGGAGTAGAAAAGACTCAAACAACGGCGTTTTAGTATTAAATGGGTCCAAAAAAAGTTAAAAAAAAATAGGAGAAATTGGTGGGGCAATTTTTTTTTTTGATAATTTGTTGGTGGGGCAATCTATTCTTATATATATATATGTAAAAATATATATAATGCAAAATAGTTAATTTAATTGATCAACAATGTCAAATACATTTCCTTTTGATATTCAGAGTTAACAACATTCACTCTGTTCTACACATGGCGGCTTTATTTTTAGGCCACTTAGGCAATGGCTAAACGTTAATTTGTTCGCGCACATTTTATTTATTATCTAAATAAACTCTCTCGAATTTAGTGTGAAATTTTCTGAGTTAGAAATGTAGTTCAGGTATTCACGTGAACCTTCCGATGAACTTGTCGGATGAAATTAGCTTGTATTACAAATAGTTGGGTGTTAAATGTTACACCTGATTATTTATATCGGGTGGATTTCAACCGTATTTTTCATTAAATAACAATCCATTAAACAAATATTTATATGAGTGTGTCTGATTATGTGTAAATCTACGATTGAAATCTAACCGGTGTAGCATATAATTATTCAAATAGTGGCGAAATAGGTGAGAGTATGTTTTGAATTTCATATCTCAATCTTAGTAATCAAAGTCATTTGCGATCTCTCCCAATTGGTTGATTTTATACTAATAATTGTGCAATGGTCATAATTTAATCAACCATATAATTGAATAGAATTTTATCATCCACCTATATATATATATATTTTAAATTCAATGGTACAATTCGACAGACTATAACATAAATGCATTTCTATAATTATGATTATGTACAAAATACAAATTATATAATTGTTTAGAGCAGGTAGAAGTAGGACACAAATAGTTGATTCCACTAGGGGTGGATTTTTTTTACCAAATTGCCTACCAAGCCGTTGCCCTACCGATTCTCTACCGAAATATTTCTACCAAATTATTACCGTACCCTACCGTACCCTATCGAAATGTTTTGGTAGGGCAACGGCACTTAATATTATTACAATGGTATTGCCCTACCGTACCGAAATATTATTAATAAATAAAATTTTATTTTAATAATTAATTTATTATATATAAAAGTTAATATAGTATCCTAACTAACTACTATGAGTTAAAATTAATTATACTCTTTATGTATGTCAAAAATATTTTAAATTGCTTTCATTAATAATGATATAATTGATGTTAAAAGTTTTTTTTTTTTTATAATTGTATTTACGAAATATTTCATATTAGGTAAATTAAGAACATATATTTAGAATACTTATATCATAAATACTAGTTTGAACATTTTAAACATATACCTTGAATGGTTTTGAAAAAAAATGATATTGAATTTAAATTTAAATAGTAGATAATATAGATTGGTAATTACCATTACCATACCCTACCGTACCGAAATTTTGGTATGCCGAAATCGGTATACCAAAGTTTTTGGTAGGTCAATGGTAATGGATTTCATAATACCGAAATTTCGGTAATGGTAGTTATTCGAGGGATTTGGTACCAAACCCACCCCTAGATTCCATCTAGAAATTAATCATTTTTTTTCAATAGAAAATTGTCCACCGAATATTAAAATAAGGGATTAACTTTAATTTTGCCTAGACGACCTCACTTTTGGACTAGACTACCTACCATTAATGGAAATTCTTGTCATACCATAACTTTTGACCACTTAATTGATTGGGGAGTCTTTCAAAATCCATAAACTTGAGAATGAGAGCCCGTTTGGCTAAGCTTATTTAAAACATCTTATAAGCTCCTACATCTGATAAGATGTTTTAGGAGCTGATAAGCTGTTAGATCTTATTTTAAAAATTATTTTTTAAGGTGTTTGGATATGTAGCTTATAAGTTACTTTTTGTTTTTATAAGTTGTTCTGGTGTTTGGAAATAAAAGGTCTGTTTATTGCTATGATGACAAAAAAGTATATGACGCCAGTATAATTGTTAAACTTATTTGACTCAAATATTTTTGTTCCTAAAATATTATTATAATATTTACAAATTATTTTTTCAAATAATAATAATAATATAAAATTATATAATAATATAAAATAAAAGTTGTAAAAGAAATATATATATTTTTTTTAGATGCAAGAAATATAATTTATTATGGAGATAATAAGAATATTCGTGTATTTTTATATACATATAAAATATAAATAGAGAATAATTTTTTTTTACAATTCTTATGATAATTACGATAATTATATGTAACTCATTATTAATCTTGATTACAAGAATACGGTGTTTTGATAAAATATAAATATTATTAGTATTCATGTAATATAATAAAGTATTTGAGGGTAATTTTGTATTTTAAGTGTTTTAGTAAATAAGCAAATAAGATCTTAAAGAAAAAAGGTGGGGTAGAGGTACTTTGTTAAAAACATCTTATAAGCTCCCTAACAGCTTATTTTTGGAAAAAATAAGATCTTTTGCAATTTTTTTACCAAACACCTTTTCACAACTTATAAGCTCCTAAACATCTTATAAGATGTTTTTAGGAGCTTATAAGCTTAGCCAAACGGGCTCTGAATCAAAACATATTTTATCTGAATTTTTTTTTTTGTTTGAGAAATTCAAATCCAAAATAAATTAGAAAAGTAAGGGAGGGAACAGGATTCGAACCCTAGACCTGATGTCTTTTATCTGAAGTTGCAATAGTGAATTTACGAGAACTATGTTTCATTGACACAGAAAACACAGACGCAAACAACACAAATTCATTAATTAAGAGAGTATAGCACAAGCAAAAACACACAGTGCAAAGTTGAAGATTATTTTGGAGTGGTAAACCGTACCCTTTGAGGCTTCAGGCTTTCTCATGAAAGCCCCTGTGGCAGCGGCAAACGTTGCATATTAGCTCGTAGGTAGAAGAGCTCCTGCATTCTGGGATGAACTCGTGGCAACCATCCACCGAATTTGGCGTCTTGAGATCGTGTACCTTCCGACACTTTGTGTATACCACTTTCCTATGAAAATTCTGATGGCAGCCACAGTTGCCGCAATTCGAGCCGAACCCTTTCAAGAACTCTTGGCAGCCGTCGCTCTTTCCGCCTAAACTTTTGTGGGATTTGTGGCACTCTGCATATTTGTCCTCCATGTTAATTTCCGATCTGCCAAAACTTCTTAATGTTTTCTCCTCTTTCGTCTATGGAAGCAACTGTGAGACCCTCTATATGAAAGAAAAAAGGTATACGCATGCAACTTGATGGGATAATTACATCTTTCGTCCATCATGTTTCACCTGTTTCTACTTTTGGTACTCGTTGTTCTAAAGTGACACATCTAGTCCCTTCCGCCACATGTCCGTTCACAATTAACCGAAAACACTATTTTAGGGCTATTAAAATTGTTTTGATTGGGCTAATACAAAATATAATTGTATCTATTATTTTATCTTTGTTTTTAAACATATTGTTTTAGAGAAATCTATAGTTTATATGAGCATATTATTTTTTTGGGTCCTTCAACCGTGAGATTCCAAGAACACGACTTATATGAGATACATATTCCTTCAGACTGCGACACGTGTCCCCAGCAATACAACCTATTTTTTCCTTATTTATGTATTGTCGTAAATACCCTTTGTACAATTATTATTTTTAAAAAAATCAGCAATTCTAAATTATTAATGAAATGTCAATTTTACCCTCTTTATTTTAAGGGTCTATTAGATATAACCCCCTTAGACATTCAAATAATAGGGGTAGACCCAAACTTAAATTTGCCATTTTGATAAAAACCCAAACTTTTCTAAATTACCTAAGTACCCTCAATCAGATCCCACAAATCCCGTTACTTTACCTTTTGAAATAATATCAAATCCCTCCCTATTTTCCCGTTAAAACACTATCCCCACAAACCCACTGCCAAAAAATCTGCAAAACTCCCAAAACCTGAAATTTATACGGCGTGGATCGACGATTTTCTGCACTCCGACCAAGCCGCCGTAGGTAAGTCGTCGCCACTCGCTGAATCGCTATTATCAATCGATATGTTGATATGTTTTGTCTAAATCGACTATCACGTTTGTATAATTGCAGATCTTTTATAATTGTTTACCGAATTCGAGCACTAAATCAATGATAACGCAACAATTGATGGGCAGGACATCACCTCCATCACCGTTGTCGCCGGTGGCCAACGACGATAACAACGATATTGGCCATAAGAAACACCTCCACCACCGCCTAGTCCTCCACCACCACCACATCCGACCACCTCCACCTCCAAGACCGCCAAAAACGACCAAGACCTCCGCCGCTCCCGCCTCCAAAGTCGTAACAATCAATTTAGGAGTGATATCGTCGTTGGCCGCCGTCGCCGCCGCCGTCACTGCTCCAATCTAGGGTTACTCAAATCTAGGATTACTCAAATCTAGGGTTTTGATAATTCTTCGGCCCATAGTTGATTAACGAGATGCATAGTCGAATTACATCTGTATTAATAGACTATCCCATATCATTTAATAGACTATCTGACTGATATAATTTGACTATGGATCTCGTTAATCGACTATGGGCCGAAGAATCATCAAAACCCTAGATTTGAGAAGTGACGGCGGCTTGTGTTTTAAAATTAATATACTATCTCATATCATTTTAATAGACTATCTCATATATGTAATTCGACTACGGGTTTAGTTATTTGACTATTGGGCCGAAGAATCAACAAAATCCTAGATCTGATAAGTGATGGCGGCGGATTTGTGTTTTAATATTGTTAGACTATCCCATATCATGTAATAGACTATCTCATTGATCTAATTCGACTATGGATCTCGTCAATCGACTATGGATCCCGTATTATTCAACGACATAGTATATTCATAATTTCAATATAGTACATAAATTTGCTATGATAGTATATTACGGTTATAGTAGTGATATGAAATTGTGTTACAAACAATATTCCACTGAAATGACAAGAACATTGAGAACAAAATCAACGTAAAGTAATTCCAACATAACCAATAAAATAGTACATTAATAATCTCATAATTTCAATCTAGGGTTTTGATAAAATACTTAAAACACATCATAACACAATCAAACCAATATGTCGAGTTAAAAAACTCTAGTACATTAATAATCTCATAATAGTATAATAAAATGATAATGGTAGTATCATACGGTATTCATAATAGTATACTACTGTATTACAACGGTTTAACACTTAACTGAAGTTACCGAGCCATTACATCGTAAACACGACATTAATTAAACATATCAAATCTTAAAGTGGTTTGGAAAATAACAACCATCGGAATCATTTGAATTCATTGAGTTTATGTCATCGTCGCTATCATCAGGAATGCAGTCGACTTCTTCTTCGAACAACTGCACAAAGCCTATATTCAATGCCTCACTTCCAGTGGCATCAACGGCTCCAACTAGTTCACCCCCACCCCCTGTTCCATCATCATCAGAAATAACAAATTCAGCATCATATGAACTTAAAAAATGCAATATACAAATAATTGATTAAATAGACTACCAAATACATTCCAATGTACTACCGAATACATTAAAATCGACTGCTGTAAACAAACAAAACAACTATCAGTCAGATTCAACTTCATCAACTCGACCACACCAAATATTTATTTCGATTACTGCGTAAACCAACTACGACACTTATATAAAACAACTCTGGTCCGACTGCGTGAACCATCATCTGCTAACT
>NW_012194661.1:402862-413901 GCF_000504015.1 Erythranthe guttata
ACCATTGATCAACGTGTGTATATGTGACGACGTAATTTTGTTAAAAAACGTTCTACTTAATAGAATCAAGTATCAACACAAATCTTAAAATGTCTAACCACCGTACACGACAACCCTGGACATACAGCGAAAATAAAAACGAAAAAAAAACGCATTCATACCCGCTTACCAACGACAACAAGGAACGCTCAAATTCGATCTTATTTCCACGCCGGTGAAAAAATCTTCAAGACGATAGAAAAACGATGAAACGCTGGAGAAAATCTTCAAAACAAATTGTACACGATTTGATAGAAACGGCCAATAAACTCACGTAATTTTATTCCGTGATTTTAGGCAACGTATCAGCAAATCTCATATCACGTAGTTAAGGAAATGAATGCCGTTCAAAAATAAAACAGGGGTATTAAAGGGAAATTATATAATATATTTTGCCAAGTTGGCAAATTTGGGTGTATCTCAAAAAGGGAAAAATTAATTGGATCTACCTCATTAGAAAATATGAACAATGAGGTTATCCTTAATAAACCCTTATTTTAATGCAATTTTAAATCAATAGTTATTGCTGAATTAAAATTTATAAAGTCAATTATATCATTATTTGTAATAATCATTGAACCATCCATCCAAAATTGCATCAATAAATTCAAACTTTATGACCATTTGAAAGCATACAAGAATACTTAACATTAAGACACAACACATAATTGATAATAAACTAACAATACAAATATATATCACAAAGCTACAGTGTATAATGAATATAAAACTTATATAAATAATGTTAAATAAATTATTAATTTTCATATAATTATTAATATATATTAAAAATATCCCATATTAACAAATCTTTATGTAATATAATTTAAAAATCTAAGAAAATGCTGATCAACTCGTGTAATTTAAAAAAATGAATTTCGAAAGAATTTGAAGTTTGATCTGAATCGTAAATTGTAAGATTTAATTAAATCGTAATATTTGAATCAATCAAACTCACGTGTTTTCAATTCAAAAACAATATTCAAAGATTTGATCGATTAAGCTCAACTCAATTCAATTCGTAGACAATATTCAAATATTTGAATCGGTTAAACTCAATAATTTACAATTGCATATTAATCAAACTATTTATAGGTAAAGTTTAGTATATTTGTCTATTAAATTTTATCATAAAAAATAATAAAATTTAATTCGTAAAAATCGTAAGATTTAATTGGTTCATGGTTAGATTCAATCTTACGATTTACAATTTGATTCTTACGATTTTACGAATTAAATTATTATTTTTTTGTTAAAATTGAATTAAAAGGATAGTAGACTTTAATTATAAATAGTTAACTCGATTAATACGTTCTTGTCAGTGGTTGAACTCAATCGATTCAAATTTTTGAATAATATTTACAAATTCAAAGGACTTGCGCTTAATTGATTCAAATCAACGCTTTAATTAATCTTATGATTTGATTCTTACGTAATTTATGAATTATTTTTTTATGATAAAATTGAATTGAAAATGTATTACACTTTAATTAATAATAGTTAATTTGATTAAGACGTTCTTGTCAATAGTTGAGCGTGCTTAATCGATTCAAATATTTGAATAATGTTTACGAATTGAAAGGACTTGAGCTTAATTGGTTCAAATATTACACGATAAAATATTACGATTTACGGTTAGGTTCTTACATGTGTTAGGAATTAAATTTATTATTTTCTATGACAAAATTGAATTAAAAAGACATTAGACATTACTTATAAATAGTTAAATCAATTATGTAACACGATATGTCAATAGTTAAGCAATCGATTCAAATATTTGAATAATGTTTACTAATTGAAAGGATTTGAGCTTAATCAATTCAAATCTTACTATTTGATTAAATTAAATATTAAAAGAAAATTCACAATATAGTATTTGTAGTATATTATTTTATTTTAAAGTAAGAAAACTACTAATTGGAATGAGTTATAGTTTTTTCTTCTTCTAAATAAACATATTATTTTTATTTCATTTGGATTATCACACTATCGATTTAATAACATAAGTGAGTACGGATTAAGTTATGCATTTTTTTTATATTTAATTGAGCATTCTTTACATTTTTAAATGGTGGAGTTTATTAATATTTCTAATATTATATAATTAATGATAGATGTTTGGCGTATTGAACTGCAATTCTTTATATTTTTCAATCTTTATTATATTAAATTTGTTAATAATTTATTTAATATTATTTAAATAATAATGAATGTCGCAATTAATATTTTATTTAACAATATTTAAATACTTACATTTATTATCATTTTATATTGTGTCTTACCGATATATACAATTATGGTTAAATATTTTATAATAAGTTAATGTGCTTGGATGGTTAGGAGTGATGAATGTATTGACATGTCACAATCTCTATCCCTAATTAATGCATTTTTTTCGATTATTTATCAAATAAAACTCGGTCACAATGAATTTAAATTAACTATTTAATTAAAATATAGTAGGGGGTAAATTAGACAATTCAATGTTAATCTACTTTATATTAATTTAATAAAAAAAATAATCGAAGGATAATTTGGTAAAGTACTTCATTTTTTAGAACATAAGCCATGTTATTTTCCTAGGGTCCAGATTTAATCTTAAAATAATAATGGTAATTAATGCATATCTCATATAAGTTTAGAACACAAGTGGTCTTACCCTAAAAAGACCCTATTTTTTTTAGGGGAAATATGCAATAACCCCCTCAAATGGAAAATATTTTGAACTAAACCCAATTGACTATTAAAGACTTCTGCATACACCCAAGTTTCATTCTTAATTAGTGAGACCCCCTAACTAGACATGATAAGACTAAAGTGCCCTTATGTGATTAGGTTTTTAACGTGATATAATTTATTTCACTCTTTTACTCCCCCCTCTCTCTCTCTCACGTTCTCAATCTCTCCTCTTCTCTTCTTCATCGTCTTTTTTTTTTTTTCTTGTTTTCGTCTTTTGGCAGATCTGTATATACGCAAGTATTTTTGGGCGAGATCGAGGTGCCTAGTCGTCGTCTTTGTAGCGCTCTATGCTTGATGTTGAAGAAAAAATGCGTGGAAAAAATCAGAGATTGTATGGAATTGTTTTTTTTTTTTTGTTATTTTTTTTTCTTAATTTAGTCTATGGATTATAACGTTTGATTCGAAATTTATGAGCGTTTGTTTTATTCAGAGCAAAATGTATGGGGTTTGTGTCGTCCGAGTTGTATCTGATTTCATTTTATCTCGATTTACAGAGTAGTCACATAGTAGTCATATTCGCTGTTCTGTTAATAATTATGACTATTGTTGATTCACTCGATTAGTGATTTATGAATTTCTTGTTTGTTCTCCACTCTCTCTTTCATTCACCGTCGTTGTCGTCGCCCCCCCCCCTCCTTCTCTTTCGTTATTTTCGATTTTTTTTTCTCTAGATCTCGAGCAGAAGTATTAACGTGACTATAGTCTGGTTCGAATATGACTATCGATTAGTGATTTATTAATTTCTCGTGCTCGTTGTCTCTGTCGATTTGTCTCTCTTTACACCACCATCGTCTCCACATAAATTTGTACACCACCACCACCGTCGCCGCTCGTTGTCGCCGCCTTCTCCTTCGTTTCCACGTAAGGCTCTTTCTCTCTTTTTCGTTATCTTTCTCGTTTTCTCTGTTTTTTTTCCAGATGCAACCACCACCACCGTCGCCACCTCTTTCACTCTCTTTCCTTCACCACCGCCACCACCGCCGTTGTCGTCGTACTCCCATCCCTCTCTCTCGTTATTTTTCTATCTTTATTTTTGTATTTTTCGATTTTTTTTTTCATATCTAAACAACAACAGTAACATGAATATAGTCATATTCGAATATGACTATAGTCATATTTATGTATTTTTCGAATATGACTGTTGTCATATTCGAATATGACTATTGTTGAATATAATCTATCATCTTGTTTTCAAGTTGACTTCTAGTAATTAGATTCAAATTGATTTTTTTGTGTGGATATTGATTGGATTGTTTTCGTAAACAATAGGGAATCTTCGTTGTTTTATATGAGTTGGTAAACATGACTATGCCATATAATCGAAATTTGTAAGTTCAAAATATAAAAAACAACAATATAAAGAAAGAATATGACTACAGTTAATATAGTCACATATAGTCATATTCAACTATAGTCATATTCGGCGTTGCAAACCTGTGGAGAGAAAAAAATCAATTTTTTGTTTAAAAAATTAAAAAAAATTATTTTTATTAAAAAATATTAAAGATAAAAATAAATAAAAATAACTAAATAAAGTCCGCAAATAATATAAAATATAAAATAAAAAAATAAAGTCCGAATTTTTTTTATTTTTGTTTGATTTGGTAGCATTTTTTTAGGAATTTGGAAGCAAATTTTTTGGAATTAAATTGTTATTATGGAAAGAGAGAGAAAAAGAATAATTGAGAGAGATTATACTAATTATTCCTAATTAGGGGGATTTAGGTGCCTCATTAATAGGATTTGTAAATAGTGCGGATTTAGTTGCCTTATTAATAGGAATTTTGTAAATAGTAGATATTTATTAAAAAAAACGTCCGGAATTAATTGCCTTGTTAATAGGAATTTTGTTAATACTAGATAATTATTAAAAAAAATGGGTAGTATAAGGGTAAAATTGGAAATAAATATTTTAAGGGGTTTTTCACAAAGGAAGAATTATGGTATGGACATATCACTATTTTTTATCTATAGGAGGGGTGTATTGCTAATGACCCCTTTTTTTTATCTACTTTTCAATTATTTTATATTTTTCAATACATTTTAGTTTATTCAGTTGTAGTTTAAGTTTGGTAACTTTTTTTAATTTTCCAAAAAAACAAAAAGAAAAACAAATATATATCTATAACTTATATATATAATTTTTTTTAAGTCATATGCATAAGTTATAGACGTATATCCATTTTTTGAAAAATAAAAAAATTACTAAGCTTACTCTACAACTAAATAAACTTAAATGTATTGGAAACTATAAAATAATAAAAAATTAGATAGAAATTAATATGCTCAACTAAACTATAGATTTCTCTATAAAAAAAACTCTATAAAAAAAAAAAAAAACAAAGATAAACAATAGCTAAAATTATATTTTTTTTCTAGCCCCAAAATAATTTTAGACTTCAATTTTAGCCCCAAAATAATATTTTCCGATAGTTGTGAACATACATGTGACGGATGGGACTAAATGTGTTTAGAATTGAACTTTTAATGTGGATTTTGTTCACTTTAGAACAATAGAGACCAAAATTAAAATTTAGTAAAATATGAGGGGTGAAAAGTGTAATTCTCTCCAACTTGCTTTTCAAGAAAAGGTCCTTTTTCTTTTGAAAAACAAATTTAGTACTGCTCCAAAATAATGACTTACTTTACTTTTGTATAAAATATCAAACTGTTCTTTTTTGGAGTTCGATTTATGTTTTCAAGTTCAAATATTATTGGTACTTGTGCTATTGCATTTACTTTTACAAAAGACTAATTAAGGGAAAGTTACAGTTTTCAGCCCTCAAATTTGTACAAATTTCACATTTGCTCCTTAGTATTCACAAAAAACACATACGGTCCCTCATATTTCAATAATTGAACATTTTTTGTCATTTCCGTCAATTTACCGTTAGTTCGTCAACTAAGGCAGTGATGGGGGCATGTGTGATTCCGTTAGAACTGAAGGAAAATTGACGTAAATGACTAAAAGTGTTTGAATTTTTGAAACACGAGGGACTAAATATATTTTTTTATAAACATAGGAGATCAAATGTGAAATCGATACAATTTTGAGGAAAACTCTATTTTTCAGAAGAATTAAATAATGAAATAGTAATTTAATAAATCAACAGTATAAGAAATTCACTATGTCCTACACATGCCAATTTTTTTGTCAGGCCCATGTGCTCGTAAAAGTTTATTCAAAAGTAAAAGTTATTAATTATGAGTTAAATTAATTTTAAATGTTTATTTTTAAAAGTTGCAAGTGTTTACCCAAATCTCCAAACAAATTGAAATAAATCTCGCAGAAATCTCACCCGCCACTGTAGTCTCCACTACTATGAAATTTGGTTTTCGTGTGTTAAATGTAAAAATTTCATGGCAAACTATAATTTATTCATGAATTAACCTTGTTATCTGTTATTTTCATACAATTGTCTAGTGTTGGCTATAAAATTTGGACAGTGCTAAATAGCTAGAATCTGGCCGAATCAATTTTTTTATTATTTTTTATTTTTAATTTAAATGTAATACCGTTTATACCCTTAATGGGGTGTTGAATCCAAAATTAATGGTTGGCCCGAGTTTTCCTAAGTTTTGGGGGCCCGTAACCAACCCGCGAGGAGGCAGATCTGGTCCGGGGCGGGTCATGACGGGTTCGGTTAGGGTCCAGGGCGAATTTCTTTTATTTTTAATTCGAAAAAATGCTATAGATGAGGTTCGAACTTGAGTTGCTAGAAGATGCATATAAAAATTAACCACTATGACATTGCAAATATTGGTTAAATAATTAGCAATACTAATATATAGCACAAACTAACAAAATTATTATAATTAATGTTAAATAGATTATTAATTAGAATATTTATTATTATTAAATAATGTTAATTAATTATTAAAAAATGTAATATAATAAAAAGAATTAAAAGAACTTGAGCTTAATCGATTTAAATCTTATAATTTGATTTAAATATTTGAATAAATGTGAATGTAAAAAAAAATGATTAAATTTTACAATTTACGATTTGATTCTCATAATCTTTACAAATTAAATATTATTATTTATATAATAAAAGTCAATTAAAATGATATTACTTAAATTGTAAATAGTTAATTTGATTAGTACGTCATTGTCAATAATTCAACATAATCTATTCAATCTTTGAATAAGCTTACAAATTGAAAGAATTTGATCTTAACCGATTCAAATCTTACGATTAACAAATTTATTGTTACGATTTTAACGAATTATTATATTTTATTATTTTTTATGATAAAATTGAATTAAAAATATATTAAACTTTAATTATAAATAGTCAATTCGATTAATATGTTCTTGTCAATTATATATCTCTTTAAAATACCATTAAACCAAATATTAAAAGGAAATCACAACATAATATTTTGATTCTACTTGTAATCTATAGTATTTTTTAAAGTACGAAAATTAATTGGAATGAGTTATAATCTATTATTGTTAAAATAAACATGATCTACATTTTTTGTTTATAAATATGTTCTTGTCAATAATTGTCCTATTATAAAACAATAAATAATTTTCATATTAATATGTTTTTATCAATAATTGTCCTATAGTAATTGATCCAGCCCGGTATCGCTGGATAGATCCAATAAAGACCAACGGCCCAAACGAGGTCAAAAGGCACCATTAAGCCCATTAACAGAAGAGGGCCCATTAGACTGGTACTCGTTAGGCGAGAGGGACCAAGCACCGGGTCGCGGGTAGCCCGCGAGCGAAAGGCTTCTCGCTGACTCGCTCTCTCGCCTAGCTTCTCGCTGCCAACCGGAGATGATCATTGCTGCACATGGGGGTATTTAATGCACGTCCAATCTACTGACAAGTGCAAAGGAATGTCTCTTCGGCCCCTACATTTTGCCCCCGCAGCCGCCAATGAAATGACGGATTCAACTGCATTGAAGGTAATTTGAGGTCCGGATGCCTAATTACCGCGATGGGACATGTAAATTAAATTGAAGAATATTTGACGTCCGTCCCTTTCTTTAGTATAAATAGGGGCAGTAAATACAGGTAAAAACAAAAGAAAAAAGAAAATCATATACCTAAATTACACACATAATCATAATATCTTTTTGACGAAGTTACTGACTTGGCCGTCGGAGTGCTAAGTCCGGTTCTTTTCTTCCTTGTAGGTTTACCGTGGTCTCCGGTCCAAACTCAGGCCTACTCAACTCTTTAAACCAGCCCACCACGAATCCGGTCTGATCAAATGGCGCCGTCTGTGGGAAACTGTTGAGCAAAGTTGTAGCAACGTTTCCCTCTAAAACACCTTTATCTGTTTTTATTTAATCAATATACATATATCAATGGCCTCGTTTCCCAGCATAGTGAGAGACCTAACTAGTCAGATGGAGTCCGAGGCAACCCCAGCCCCGTCGGAACACCAACCAGTCGTCGGAGAGGCCTCTACCACGAGAGAGGAGATGCCTCAGGCAACCGGCATTACGGGAGGTAGCCCTATGGTCGCCATGACTATGGAAAACCTGCAGGCACTTTTGGCGAGCGTTGTCCAGGAGGGCTCTGTTCGCACGCTAAAAGAGCCCGAGGCAGCATCGCCCAAAAGAAGGATGGGGAAGATGGTGGGGCGAGGGGGCGAAGGGCCCGGCCGCACGAGTTCCTCGCTCGGTACATTAAGCCCTTTCTCAGCCGACGTTCTGGATGACGTCCTGCCGCACTCATTTCGACCTGTCACTTACGAGTATCTGGGAACCACCGACCCTTTCGAGCATCTCTGTCGCTTCAATAACACTTCGGATTTGCACCGATTCACTGAGGGAGTGAAGTGTCGAGTCTTCGCGACTACGCTGGCGGGAGCCGCGCAAACTTGGTTCAGCCAGCTACCTGCCGGCACGATTGACGGTTTCGACCAGCTAAGCGCCTGTTTTATGGATCACTTCGCGAGCTCGAAGAAGCAGAAGAGGAGCACCCTAACTCTGTTCGCGGTCAGACAAAGGGAGGGAGAGTACTTACGAAGTTTCATCAAGCGTTTCATCTCTGCCACCTTCGAGGTACCAATCACCTCGGAGGAAGTCTTGATCAGCGCGCTCGCTCAAGGGCTGCGGGCTGGCGATTTCTTCACCTCGCTCTCGAAAAAGCCCCCTGCATCTTTCAATGCTCTGCTGAAAAAAGCCGAGCGCTACATGAACGCCGAGGAGGCAGTGCATAATAAATTTGGCGAAGGCAAAGGCGGCCACGAGGCGAACAGAGAAAGCACGAAAGGAAAGATAGAATTATTTCCAATACGAAAGTTGCGGGCATAATTTACTGCGAGCAAATTCCGCTAGAAAACACGAAAGGAAAGAGAATTATTTCCAATACGAAAGTTGCGGGCAGAATTTGCTGCGAGCAAATTCCGCTAAAAAGCACGAAATGAAAGATAGAATTATTTCCAATACGAAAGTTGCGGGCAGAATTTGCTGCGAGCAAGTTCCGCTAGAAAGCACGAAAGGAAAGATAGAATTATTTCCAATACAAAAGTTGCGGGCAGAATTTACTGCGAGCAAATTCCGCTAGAAAGCACGAAAGGAAAGAGAATTATTTCCAATACGAAAGTTGCGGGCATAATTTGCTGCGAGCAAGTTCCGCTAGAAAGCACGAAAGGAAAGATAGAATTATTTCCAATACGAAAGTTGCGGGCAGAATTTGCTGCAAGCAAATTCCGCTAGAAAGCACGAAACGGAAGTTGAACTATTTTCACAACGAAAGTTGCGGGCATAATTTGCAGCGAGCAAATTCCCCTAGAAAGCATGAAACGAAAGAGAATTATTTCCTATACGGAAGTTGCGGGCAAAATTTGCATCCAGCGAGATTTAGCTAAGGAAAAATCTCAAAACAAGTTAGAAGTGTCTAGAGTGCAAATAATGCGAGCATAAGTTGAAATCAAGCGAGATTTGCTTGCTACCACAGGACTTGGAATATCTTCGAAGGTGCGAAAGAGGCTTCTTGCTTGCTATTCTAGGCCGCGACACACACGATACGCGAATGAGGGAGAATGATGAAATAGGAAGAAAGCATAACAAAACTCCAAAGCAAGTATATAAAATAAGAACATAACAAAATATACTCATAATCTCGACAGAGAATAAAAGAAACCAAACAAATTTAAACATTGTTCAGACAAAATGAATTGTTCGAAATAAATGAAATTGTTGCAAAACAGGATAAAAAAATATAATCGCCTCAGGAATGAGGAATATCGGGAAGGGTAGAGGCGGAACAGGTAGGGTCCAGACGAGCCATATTGGAGGGGGCTTGTGCGGCATACTTGTTCAGCTCTGCGAGCATCCCCTCGAGCACGCCAGCCCACCAGGCGTGATCGACGGGTTCGGTAGGATTCCCCTCCCAGCCGGGGATCTCATCGCCCAGCAAGTCAAGAATGGCGCTGATCTCCTCAGAGGGGTCATCGAGATTATGGCGGGCAACATACATACGGATGCCCCGCTCCATAAAGCCCACACCTATTGGTGCCGCAACATTAGCAAAGTGTGCGGACGAAGGATACTTGCGGCTTAGGCCCTCGCGATACCCTCGCAGGAAGTCTTGCCCATCTATCGAGCACAGATGATCGTACAAGCTCCTCGCGCGCTCCGGTGCGACAATCCTTATACACTCCGCCTCCACGACCTCCTTCTTCTGCCGAGAAATAGCGATTAGCTGTTCCTTTTCGGCGTGGAGGCGAGCAGCCTTGCTCTCAAGAGAGGACTTCATCGCATTATACTTCTCATTGGCCAGGCGAGCAATCTCATCATTCTCATTGGTCAATCTCATCCTTCTCATCCTTATTATTATTATTATTATTATTATTATTATTATTATTATTATTATTATTATTATTATTATTATTATTATTATTATTATTATTATTATTATTATTATTATTATTATTATTATTATTATTATTATTATTATTATTATTATTATTATTATTATTATTATTATTATTATTATTATTATTATTATTATTATTATTATTATTATTATTATTATTATTATTATTATTATTATTATTATTATTATTATTATTATTATTATTATTATTATTATTATTATTGTTATTATTATTATTATTATTATTATTATTATTATGCCGGGCTCCGCGCGATAGCCATGATCATAATCATAAAGAATATATCACCATCATCATCATACTCATTATTATTTAATCTTAAGCATATGGATATATATATATATATATATATATATATATATATATATATATATATATACATATATATATATA
>NW_012194661.1:418425-522247 GCF_000504015.1 Erythranthe guttata
GTCACCTGATATTAGGCTCACAGGTTTTTTTTTGTTATTTGGAAGATTACACAAGGGGTTTTTTTTGCAGTTTACTCTATGATCTAATTGGCTATTCAATTTATCGTTTCCATGTTGATTTTTCAATCCCAATAAAAAAAAGGGGTAATTTTCTATAGACCCTCCATTCTAAGACTGTATAGGTCCTAGTCTAAGTCATAAGCCTTATTTTGCTAAAACCCCATACTAATATTTTTGGCTGATTTGCCCTTTGCAGTAAAATAGGAAAATTCCCTTCATAAATATAATTATCCACCAAATCAGATTTTAGCTAAAATTGAGGCAAAAAAATCTCAAATCGTGAGATTAAAACTGCCTCTCCTCTCGTTTCTTTCAACGCCCCTATCCCCCTAATTCTGAGATCGATGGAAACCGACACAGCAGGGAAAAATCTACAAATCTCGTCAAATTGAAACATGCAAAAACCCTCCCCTATTTCGTTCAGCCCAAACTCTGTAATCACAACCCCTTATTGCTCAGATCGATGGAGAGTTTGTAGGTCTGGAAACCGATAAGATGGTGCAAAATTGAAAACGTACAGGTAATTTGCTATATATTGCATATTTTTGTATTTTTTTTAAATCGCGATTCTTTGAAGAAATTCAATGGTTTTTTTTTTACGAATGAAGTGAAAGACAGGGATTTGGAGCCTACGATCCCAGGTAATAATTTTGTTTTCTGCAAA
This sequence comes from Erythranthe guttata, assembly GCF_000504015.1. Next base: position 419,150 of record NW_012194661.1, read on the forward strand.
GGTCTTTTTTTATTTGTTTTTTATTTTGCTGTTTTTATGTGTATTTTGCACTTTGATGTTTATTGTATATTTTGCACTTTACTGTAATATTTGCAGTTTGGTGTTGTAACAAATGGTTTCATCTATCATAACAAAATACTTGTTGTCATTGTAGATCATTTGCATTTTGCAGTTTGTTGTTGACAATTGCATTTGGATATGGTTATTCGCATACTTTTATTTGGTTGTTGTTGCCACTATTTTGTTGTTGTTGTTGCAATTTATATTTTTTATGTTGTTGTCTGCAATTTGAAGTTTGTTGGTTGTCCCTTACATTTTATTTGATTGCGGTTTTCATTTTCCATTTTTTTAATTGACTTTGGCAGTTCGGCATTTTTTAATCTTCAACTCGTTATTGCAAATTAATATTAGTTTTTTCTTTTTCTTTTTTTGGGAATAACTATGGAAGGTTTCACATATTTTTTGGTTATTTTCCAAAACTCATATTGACAAGATCAAGTTTCTAGATGATCATCGAGGACGTTTGGAAGTTGTGAATTCAGTATACGTCGAGACTATTTCCGTTATGACATCACCCTCAGCCAGATCAGGTATTGCAACACTATACTGCAACACTGTTTGTATCTACTAATTTGTATCTTACAATATTTTTTATTTAATGTACTGATTATTCCTGGACAAAACTGGTTTGTTCGTTTGTTATGTCATCTTTTATTTCATATTTTATCTTTTAAAAATATTTTATATTGTTCGAGGAAAAAAAACTTGAAGTATTGATGTTTGAGTAAATTATCATTAGTTCCATATTATGTTGTTGTGAAAAGACATTTGTAAAATAATATTTCTGACATATGGTAGGTGGTTCGGTATTATATTTATTTTGCTATTTATTTTTGCTGTTACAAATTGCAGTTTGTATGTTGTTAATTGTATTTTGCAATTTGTTAATATAACTTGTAACAACTTAGAAAAAAAAAATAGAAAAAAAGGAGAGAAAAAAAATGAGAGAAAGAAAAGAAGAGAGAGACGTGGGACTAGGAAAAATAAAAAAAGGGATAATTAGCTATACCCCCCTTATTTCAAACTTATATGGCTATGAGTCCAATGTGTTAGATTATGTAGACGCATAAAATTAATTAATTGGTTAATTAAATTAGCCAATTAAATTGTGTCTAAATTAAATTATAATTTATCCTACAAAATAAGTTATGGAGATAATTATCAATTAATTATTGGCCAATAGGATTATTTCTTCTCTTCCAAGTTATAAGAGATAAATATCAATTTAAAGAGAGCCAATCAAATCGCGCCACATCATCAAGTAGACTTTAAGTAGGACTCTTATTCTACCACTATAAATAGGGACCCTCTCTACACAATTCAAGACACAACTCAAGAAGAAGAAAAACCGTAGGAGAAAATTCTCTCTACAATATTCAAGTCGTTCTTCATCAAATTCAAGGCGTTCTTCATCAAATCCAGGGCGTTCTTCAACAAATCAAGATCGAAGGAAGATTGAAGGGTCAAATCCATCAAGAACTTGAAGATCTTCAAGTCAAAACCCGTCAAAGTTCAGCGTTTCGATCCGAGATTCAAGTCGCAAGACCCTCGGAAGACGTTATTCAGTTCAGCGTTTCGATCCGAGATTCAAGTCGCAAGACCCTCGGAAGACGTTATTCAAATCCAAATCAAACCCGGAGAAGATCAAGTCAACGACCCGTCTCCGAAATTCAAAGTCAAACACACATCGTTCTAGAGAGAAGAATCAGATGATTAAATTAGAGTTTGTAACCCGCAATATTTTATTTTAATTCAATAACATTATATTTGTGCATTTTTTCTTGTTTGTCTAAATCGCAGATAAGATTTTGTTGCTACAAATTTTGGCACGCCCAGTGGGACATCTCTACCTCTCATCTCTTCTCTCTCTCGAAGATCCTCGAAGTGTTGCAGTGACTGCTCTACGTTCACAATGAAGACTGCTACTTCGGATTCATCAAGTGTGGGCTTAGTTACAAGGAGTATGGCTAAGAAGCTGAAAGCATCCTCCAAGACTAGCTCGACGCCCCAAACCGTTCAAAAAGGCTTACCACCTCCTGTCAACACAAGCGTAGACGTGGAAGACTCAAAACGAGAGATTTCACAGCCCATGCCTCATTCAACACCAAGCTACTCAGAGATGGCATCCGTCATGACAACAAACGCTACAACTATGGAAGAAACATCCTCCAAGACTAGCTCGACGCCCCGAACCGTTCAGAAAGGCTTACCACTTCTTGTCAACACAAGCGCAGACGTGGAAGGCTCAAAACGAGAGATGTCACAGCCCATGCCTCATTCAACATCAAGCTACTCAGAGATGGCATCCGTCATGACAACAAACGCTACAACTATGGAAGAAGCATCCTCCAAGACTAGCTCGACGCCCCGAACCGTTCAGAAAGGCTTACCACCTCTTGTCAACACAAGCGCAGACGTGGAAGGCTCAAAACGAGAGATGTCACAGCCCATGCCTCATTCAACATCAAGCTACTCAGAGATGGCATCCGTCATGACAACAAACGCTACAACTATGGAAGAAACATCCTCCAAGACTAGCTCGACGCCCCGAACCGTTCAGAAAGGCTTAGCACTTCTTGTCAACACAAGCGCAGACGTGGAAGGCTCAAAACGAGAGATGTCACAGCCCATGCCTCATTCAACATCAAGCTACTCAGAGATGGCATCCGTCATGACAACAAACGCTACAACTATGGAAGAAGCATCCTCCAAGACTAGCTCGACGCCCCGAACCGTTCAGAAAGGCTTACCACCTCTTGTCAACACAAGCGCAGACGTGGAAGGCTCAAAACGAGAGATGTCACAGCCCATGCCTCATTCAACATCAAGCTACTCAGAGATGGCATCCGTCATGACAACAAACGCTACAACTATGGAAGAGCAAATTGCAAGTTTGACCAAGGCTATTGAGGGACTCACAAAGCATGTTCAACAACGAGATTCTCAAATTGCCAAGTTGATCGAGAAGATGAACAAAGCCGATGCTAGTCAAATTGTGGAACAGATAGAGGCTCAAAACGAAGTCGAGGCATTCACAAAGCAACAGCAAGTTGAAAAAGAGAAGGCTCCAGCTCAAGAACTTCAAGTTTCTCCCGAAGGGCTGATTCATGTAGATCAAGTGATGACGCTGATCAGTAGAACAATCAAAGACAAGTTGGAAGGAAGCTCGAAGTCGCCATCAACCTATGTCAAGCCATACACGCAAAGGATCGATGATCTAAAGATGCCAATGGGCTATATACCTCCAAAGTTTCAACAATTTGACGGCAAAGGCAACCCCAAGCAACATGTGGCACACTTCGTGGAGACTTGCAATGATGTCGGCACGTATGGAGATCACCTCGTCAAGCAATTCGTCCGATCGCTCAAAGACAATGCGTTTGATTGGTACATTGATTTGGGGGCAAACTCCATCGATAGTTGGAAGCACTTAGAGGAAGAATTTCTCAACCGCTTTTACAGCACTCGAAGAACAGTCAGCATGATTGAGCTCACCAATTCCCGCCAGTGGAAGAAGGAACCTGTCATCGACTACATCACCCGTTGGAGAAATTTGAGTCTTAATTGCAAGGATCGACTGCCTGAGACATGAGCTATTGAACTGTGCATCCAAGGAATGCAATGGGGACTCCGATATATCATTCAAGGAATTCAACCTAGAAGTTTTGAAGAGTTGGCCACTCGAGCGCATGATATGGAGTTGAGCATAACTGCAAATGAAGTCGAAGAACCTTCATTCCAAAAGTCGTACCAGCTTAAAGAAGAACATGTTGAAGAAGAACAAAAAGATCATGAGGATGGGGGCAAGTCTTTTGAAGAAACAACATCCTATGCAATGTGACAAGTCAATACAAATCAAACACTCCTTGACACGAGTTTAAAAGGTCTACAAGTTCAAATCACGTGAAGCACTCCTTGACACGAGTTTAAAAGGTCTACATGTCCAAATCAGACACTCCATGACACGAGTTTAAAAGGTCTACATGTTCAAATCAAATGAAGCACTCATTGACACGAGTTTAAAAGGTCTACATGTCCAAATTAAATGAAATACTCTTTGACACGAGTTTAAAAGGTCTACAAGTCAAAATCAAGTGAAATACTCCTTGACACAAGTTTAAATCAAGTGAAATTCTCATTGACAAGAGTTTAAAAGGTCTACATGTCCAAATCAAACGAAGTACTCATTGACACGAGTTTAAAAGGTCTACATGTCCAAATCAAACCAAAGCTCCTTGATACGAGCATAAACTATCTATATATTCAAATAAAGTCAAGACTCCTTGATACGAGCATAAACTATCTATATATCTAAATCAAGTGAAGGCTCCTTGATACGAGCATAAACTATCTACATATTCAAATCAAGTCAAGGCTCCTTGATACGAGCATAAACTATCTATATATCTAAATCAAGTCAAGGCTCCTTGATACGAGCATAAACTATCTATATATCTAAATCAAGTCAAGGCTCCTTGATACGAGCATAAACTATCTATACATATCAAGTCAAGGCTCCTTGATACGAGCATAAAATATCTATATATCCAAATCAAGTCAAGGCTCCTCGATACGAGCATAAACTATCTATATATCGAAATCAAGTCAAGGCTCCTTGATACGAGCATAAACTATCTACAAATTCAAGTCAAATGCTCCTTCAGTACGAGCTTAAACTGCAAATGTTTCTCCTTGTCCACATGAGTATAAACTGTGCACGACATCCCTCAAAAGGATATATTTTGAACTACGTTATGACTTGATCCCTTTATAGGGTACGTAGGCAACTTAGAATCTCTCTAAGTTCAGTCATGATTTCAAAAGATATATGTTCTTTGCTAGATCAAGCTGCAATCGAAGTTGAGCAATTATCGAGACTCATCCACTCCAAGATGCATTGTCCGTGAACAAGTCTCGAGGGGGCATTTGTAGACGCATAAAATTAATTAATTGGTTAATTAAATTAGCCAATTAAATTGTGTCTAAATTAAATTATAATTTATCCTACAAAATAAGTTATGGAGATAATTATCAATTAATTATTGGCCAATAGGATTATTTCTTCTCTTCCAAGTTATAAGAGATAAATATCAATTTAAAGAGAGCCAATCAAATCGCGCCACGTCATCAAGTAGACTTTAAGTAGCACTCTTATTCTACCACTATAAATAGGGACCCTCTCTACACAATTCAAGACACAACTCAAGAAGAAGAAAAACCGTAGGAGAAAATTCTCTCTACAATATTCAAGTCGTTCTTCATCAAATTCAAGGCGTTCTTCATCAAATCGAGGGCGTTCTTCAACAAATCAAGATCGAAGGAAGATTGAAGGGTCAAATCCATCAAGAACTTGAAGATCTTCAAGTCAAAACCCGTCAAAGTTCAGCGTTTCGATCCGAGATTCAAGTCGCATGACCCTCGGAAGACGTTATTCAGTTCAGCGTTTCGATCCGAGATTCAAGTCGCAAGACCCTCGGAAGACGTTATTCAAATCCAAATCAAACCCGGAGAAGATCAAGTCAACGACCCGTCTCCGAAATTCAAAGTCAAACACACATCGTTCTAGAGAGAAGAATCAGAGGATTAAATTAGAGTTTGTAACCCGCAATATTTTATTTTAATTCAATAACATTATATTTGTGCAGTTTTTCTTGTTTGTCTAAATCGCAGATAAGATTTTGTTGCTACAGATTAGTATAGCTATAGGCCCTTTGACCAAAATTTTTAATTAAATTAATTAAAATTATAAGCCTACGGACATAAATACCCTTCCAGTAAATTATTTAATTAAGGAAGCAGTTAATTCAGTAAATTACGTTGAATAAATCCCAAATATCACGTTGTAAGATTTGGAAGGAAGTTATGAGACGTGGGTTGAAAAAAAAATATCGGGAGTTTATCCGTGGTAGAATTAAAGAACTCATTCATCGTTATAAGATCTTAGAATTGTATGGCTTTAGTTTCGTGAAATCTAATGCAATTAGGTATATTTTTGTTTTTCGTATTGCTGTCAACATGAAGAGGAGCTACGTCAATAGGTTTGTTTTGTTGTTGGAAAGGAGTTTATGAAACGTGGTTGATTCATCTTTGACGACACTCTTATTTTATTTCGCAAAATCTCTGGTTTAGATTTCGAGATTGAAATTCAAATTCAGACTTTTGATTCAATTTGGCAGGCATTAAATTAAATTTTGTGATTTTTTTAGGGTTGATGGTGCAAGATTGAAGGAGAAGATGACCATACAGAAAGTGATTGAGCCCGATTCACATATGTTCTCTTTATTTGCTCATCAAGAGAAGATTTCATTTAGTTTTTTTTTTCGTGCAAACCAAAACGAGTACAAAATGGCTCGCTCGTTCTCAGCCGATAAATTCATTCCGTATTTAATCGTCAGAGTAGTTCCGTATCTAGAGGCTCAAGGACATCGACTAAATCTGATAATTTTGAGACGAAAATTGTGTTTGTTGTTTGCTATTTTTTTTTTGCACTTTGTTGTTATATATTTATTTTTTGTTGTTAGTATGGTACTATTTGCACTTTGCTTTTAATTCTTGCAGTTTATGTATATAATGTGTTTTTGCTCGAATATATTTTTACTCTTTTGCTGCTTTTGTTTACTGTTTTAAGTTTTTTTTTTCATACATGATTGTCACTGTTAATATATGTTCTGTAAATATCAAACTTTAAAAATCCATTCATAATTCTAACATCAAACAGCAAAACATCATGTTATAATGTCCATATCGAACAACAAACATCAAGTTTTTTTTCATCTATTTATGTCGATTTGCACAATTTTCGATGTTGGTGGTTTTTTGTTTTGCATTTTGCTGTTTCTAGCAGACTATATTTTACACTTTGATGTTATATATATTTTTTTTGAGTTGTTGGCATGGTATTGTTCGCACTTTTGATTTTTATGTTTGCAGTTTGCATATACGATGTGTTTGTTGCTCGACTATATTTGTGCATGTTGTTGAATTTTGCTGTTTCTAGCAGACTATATTTTACACTTTGATGTTATATATATTTTTTTGAGTTGTTGGCATGGTATTGTTTGCACTTTTGATTTTTATGTTTGCCGTTTGCATATACGATGTGTTTGTTGCTCGACTATATTTGTGCATGTTGATGTTATATATGATGTAATTTTTTGGTATAATATTATCTACACTTTTGACGCCATATATTTATTTTTGCAGGTGGTATTGTATTATTTGAACTTTGCCTTTTCTTTTTGCAGTTTGCTTATAAATTAAAATAGCAAAATGCAAACTATAACAGCGGAATGAAGACTAAAGCCTTATGAGAATTTTGTTGCAGCAGTGTATAGCATAACAAAAATCGACTAAAGCCCTTTGACACTTTGCCTGTTTTTTTAACAATGTACTGAATTTATAAGAACTTATGAATTGACAAGCATATACCAATACACAAAATAACTGCATGCATTTGGAATATATTAGAAAATAGTTCATATCAAAATCCAACAAAAATATAATGCCACAAATAAAAATCAAAGCTCTGCTAAACATAAGTAAATATCATAAAAAAAAATCTAATTAAACTCAACAGTATCCTCGTCGTTCAAGAACTGATAATTAAAAGTTTTTCGAGTGCGATATCCCACTTGCTGGAGTTTTCTCACTAATGGTTGTTGCATGCACAACTGCCTTGCCATATACAAGACAAAAATCCCACAATCAACCAAATCTGGTTTGTTGAGGCGATGTCGAAACTTAATATGGCTTTGTGTTATCGTGCAAATAGATTTGGCTTGATTCATCGTTGCTTCCCTCTTTTTGAAGAGGCAAATAATTCATCTATTTTCCTCTCCCGTTTCGTCAAATCAACTGTTCAATTGAAAAAAAAAAATTATTGGACAACCATGTCGGTACCTATGCAAAATGCAAAATGGAAAAAAAAACATCAAAGTGCAAAACGCAAAATGCAAAATAAATATCAAAATGCAAAATACACTACGCTAGAAACAACAAATCGCAAACAGAAAAAAAAAAACAACGAAATCGAATATATGTTGCAATCGACACCAGAAAATAACATGAACAAAAAAAAACAAATGTATCACAAAACAGCAAAATGAAAACACAAAATAATGTAACACATACCAGGAAACTCCAAACAAACAATCAACGGATTTAGGAGGAAAAAGACAAATTTAACAAAATACTCCAAAGGGCCGAAAAGCACAAAAGACGACAAAACAAAAAATCGCAATCGAGTTATTAAAAGATGTAACAAAAACGCAAAACAACCGGAAAAATATTGTAAATGAACAGTAAAACCAAACAAAAAATAATGTCAAAACGAAAAATAAAAATAAAAATTACATGGGGTTAAAACCTCTAATTTGCATCTTTCACTTATGTTATAAAAATAACCTATTGCATTCCGTCAATGAATCGCCATTAAAGACATCTACAAAATCACAAATCAAATGACCTGTACGTTTCGATTTTGCACTATCCTCTAGGATGTGTTTTCTTTGTTGGCGATTTGCAGAAGTTATAGAGATTACATCGTTCTCGAGAACAACGATAGGGGAACAGAGATTGCATTGAAGAAAAGGGGGCAGGGAGAAGTTTTGTTTTTCGAGAGATTAACGATGGAAAAATACAATTTGGGGAGGATTTGCAATTGACGTTTTGCAGCACGATTTATGCTAAAACCGGTTTTTATGGAGGATTAATAGGAATATATATATTTAAGAATATAATTTTCCTATTTTTGCTAAAGGGCAAATCAGCCATAAAAAATAGTAGGGGGTTATAGCAATATTGGACTGATGACTTGGATTTTAACCAATATAATCTAATAATGGAGGGTGTATAGAAAATTACCCCATAAAAAAATTAAAAAGAAAGGAGAGAGAGAAAGGAGGAAAGAAAAGAAAAAGAGAGAGAGACGTGAGGGGTGAGGGGAGGAGAGAGTAGTAGTTAAATGAGTGATATGGAGTGAAATGTGGGATTATATTTATATTTTCCATAACTAACTGTATTAATATAAATAAGGGTAAATTACAGACACCCCATGAGGTATGGTCAAATTACAAAAAACCCCCTCTTGTTTGGATTATTACATCTACCCCCTCAACTATGATTTTTTCTTACACCCCCACCCTTATGGTGCCAAATTCAACATAATCATCTAGATTCCGTGAAATGTGCTATAGTTTGTACTCGTTTTGTGTAAAAATACAGTTTCCGATGCACCACAAACTGATATATACAAGCTAAAAATCACATATTATGATCATCTTGCTTCATAATGTAGAGTTTGAATGGGATAAAACGGGTACAAAAGTGATAATATTCCATATAATGTCGAAGATTCCACTAATTTTGAGGAGTTGAGGGGTTGGTTGTAATTATCCAAACAAGAGGGGCGTTTTTGTAATTTGACCATACCTCAGGGGAGTGTTTGTAATTTACCCTATAAATAATAATTAAAGGTATTTATGTCAATAGAAAAATAACTTAATTTAATTTAATTTATATTACATTTATTGGTCAAGTGACCTTTAGCTATAATCAACTAACAAAATAGAACCCCAACCATATAAGTTCCAAGTAAGGGGGTCCAGCTAATTATCCCAAAAAAAAAAATCACTACATACAACAACAACATCAACCATCTATACAAACTTCGATAGAAAATTGTGAAGTCATTGTTCTATGTACAAATTAAACCGCTTTAAATATATCTGCTTAAACATAATTCAATAACAATTGTATCATTCAGCTTTAAGTGTTCAATATCTTGAAATTAAATAGGCAACGTATGCATTCAGGTTTCCAAAATCAGTTATGAAGTGGATCTAGGATCGGAGGTTGTGAGCAGTGAGAACTTCTTCTGGTTTTTCTATTATATGCTTTTAGTATCTAATTAAAACGATGGTAAATAAACATATTACCTTATCAAATCTTGAATTTTATTAACACCATAACCTCAGAATTATGGTTAATATTCAGCTAATTATTCTCAATTTCTTCAGCACTGCTAATCAGGGCAGATCTAGGGGCTTTTTTTGGTGGGGATCGGACTAAAATATAGATATGAATTAAGAGAATGAAAAAAAATAATTTTATGGGCTAAAGTGTATAGAATTCAAATTTTGGGAGAACGAAGTCTATAATGTAATAGATAAATACCAAAAACAATAGTAAAAAGTAAAAAATAAAATTCTGCGGGGCGGATGGCCCCCAGTCTCCCCATGGGTCCGCCCCTGCTGCTAGTTAAGCACAAGCTGTTGGTCTCTAGCTATTCAAACTTCATACTTTCTCAAATTCCAAAGGTATTAGTATTAAACTTGAGCTTCAAATTAAATGAACCTATTCAGTTGACCAAATTAGTTGACATACTTAGTTGACTTAGCATAAGGCAACCAATTTAAATCAGTTGACTAAGTGTTGGTCTAGATACCTAACACGCATGTGCATTGATGATGCTAAAGTTTAGATCACCAGGGGTAGTGTAGAAAATGAACTGGGAGAGCAAAGCGGATCAGTAGCTTGACAACTTGATGATCCTGAGGTACCTGCGATCATAGAGCACGTAAGCTAAGCCGGGGGTTGATCCGGCGGAAACTCCTTCGACGCTCAAGTCAGACGTGCTGATCATAGAAATAGTCCAGAGAATACAGTTAATAGTATTGCTCAGTTAATAGGACGTACCTTAAGGAATGAGTTCAAACCTTTATTTATAGCTTAGTTGAGATTGTCGGGCCCGAACCTTACTTGAAGGTGATTGGGCCTCGGTGATAATGGTCTTCGATATTGGGCTCGTGGCCCAGTAGGTAAATAAATTGTAGGCCCATTGGGTTGGCCCAATTAGGCATATCATTAAGCCCCTCACTCTCGAGTCGATGTGGGGGCCATGTCGAAATGGGTTCTCAATCGTGTCGAGAGTAAAATTGTAGTGTTCGTTCTTTGGCATATGGCCTGATGGTGTGCGAAAACGCATTGGAGCGTGTGTCGGAGGGGCGTGAATGCGCGTTGGCGCATATCGCGACCAAGTTGTCGCCATTTAAGTTAATTGAGTCGTCGGTTTTGTCCCGCGACGATGTAGTGGCGAATTATCTCCTCGTGGGAGTTGTCTCGCCGCGGGGTAATAGTGTTGATCGAGTTATCTCCTCGTAGGAGTTGTCTCGCGATAATGTAGTAGCACGGATCAAGTAATCTCCTCGTGGGAGTTGTCTCTGGGGTAATAGAGTTGATCGAGTTATGTCCTCGTGGAAGTTGTTATTTATTGACATTGTCAATGTTGTGACGCGTTGCTTGTATGTGTTTACATATAGCCTTGTGCGTGATGTACTTGAGGAGGGGATCAGGCTCTCAAGATTTTTTATGGGGATCGTGCCCCTTGTTAGACCTCGTGGGTCGTAAGTCTGTTTGGACCGTGGCCACGTTTTTATGAATGACCCATCGAAAACAAGTAGATAATTTGAGTAATCAAGCTGGCCAGGCTATATAGATTCCCATAATAACTCTAAGTGTTTCTGGGGTTGTAATCGTGCTAACTTGAGCTTGCGATTATATAGTGAGTTTCGGGCGAGTTGTCTCCTCATGGGAGTTGTCTCGCAGCGAAGTTGTAGGAGCATTATATGACGCGCGACTGAGGAGCGTGCGGATTGAGGTCGCTCTGAGCGATTTGTCTCCTTATGAGAGTTGTCTCGCAGCGAGTCTTATTATCAAGCGAGGTGGCTGCACGGGGGAGTTGCCTTGCAACATATTTGTAATGCCGAGCGAGTTGGCTCCTCGTGGGAGTTGTCTCGCTGCGGGTTGTGGTACCGAGCGAGTTGGCCCCTCGTGAGAGTTGCCTCGCTGCGGGTTCGTAGTACCGAGCGAGTTGGCTCCTCGTGGGAGTTGTCTCGCTGCAGGTTGTAGGACGGAGCGAGTGATCTCCTCGTGGGAGTTATCTCTCTGTGGTTTCGTAGATCCGAGCGAGTTGGCTCCCCGTGGGAGTTGTCTCGCTGCGGGTTGTAGGACGGAGCGAGTGATCTCCTCGTGGTAGTTATCTCGCTGTGGTTTCGTAGATCCGAGCGAGTTGGCTCATCGTGGGAGTTGTCTCGCTGCGGGTTGTCTCGCAAGCCCCCCACTCTCGGTTCGATGTGGGAGCATAGTCGAAAAAGGTACCGGATCGTATCGAGAGTAGATCGGTGTTGTGGTGTACCGTTATTTGCCGGCTTGGTGTGGAGAAATAATAATTTTATTTATCCGTGTGAGAGCGCATACAATTTGGTAGAGCGCGTTGAAATTCTCACTTGGTGAAGTGAGGTGAAATTGGCACGCGATTTAGTGGTGCGCAATGCGAATTACGAGCGATTAAGTGACTAGGGTGAGGCGCGCGCGACTCAATGTAGTATTGGGGGTCGCGCGCGTGATTGAGGGAGGGGAGAGGTGGTGGGATGCTTGGAAGAGATAGGTGATGGGACTTGCATTGATGGAGGAGAGAGGGAGGTTGCTTTGATAGGTGTGCTGATGAGCACACGTGCTGTGCTGTGCTGCTCCACCTTTTTTTTTTATTTTTTTTTCCTTTTTTTTTTTTGGTTTTCCTTTTTCTTCTGCCAGCGCGCGCGTGTACGATGGGGTGCGCGACAACCGAGGCGCGCGGTCTTCCACGCGCTGGCAGTCTTCTGCCTTCCCAATTTTTTTTTCGCCTGCGCGCGCGTGGAACGAGGCGGCGCGGACTGGCGCGTATGTTCTGCACGTGCGCAGGTTATATTCACGTTTTTTTTTTTTTTTTTTTTTTTTTTTTAAGCGCGCGCGCCCCGAGGAGAAGGTTGTAGGAGGCGCGCGCGGCTTGGGCTTGGGCTTCGCTTGGCTTATTTCTTTTTCCTTTTTTTTTTTTTTTTTTTCTTTTTTCTCTTCTCTTCATCTTCTTATTTATTCTTCTTCTGTTTTTTCTTGTTTCTTTTTTCTTCATCTTCTTCTTCTTTTTTCTTCTTCTTCTTTTTTCTTGTTCTTCTTTTTTCTTTTTTCGTTTTTTCTTCTCTTCATCTTCTTTTTTCTTCTCGCGCGTGCTATGCACGCGCTGTTTCTTTTTTTTTTTTTTTTTTTTTAGGTGGTTGACGTTCACCCTTTTGGGGATATTCTATTTTTTTGAGTAGGGAGATTATACTCGTTTCTTGAGATGAGATGTGCACCCACTTGGGGTTGAAAGGTAAGGGTGATGCCAACCTTGGGATGGGATAGCCCCCCACTTTAGGATGAGGCGCTCGAGACCTAGGGTCTGAAGTGGATGCGCACGGTTGTGCCATTGCTTCAGTGGCAACACGCGTTGAAACTTTCGCGATCGTACGCTGAAGGTCCTTCTCGGTTATTTGAACCGTTAGAAGAGTAAGTAGAAGTTGATTTTGTTGAAGGTTCGGCGATCATACGCTGAAGGTCCTCTTCGGTTATCTGAACCGTTCGAGGGGGATGGAGGTAGGTCCCAGAGAGTCGATGACCCATGGCGAACGAAATGTTTTGGGGGCACAGTAAACCCCCAGGGAGTCGATAACCCTTTGCGAACAAAATATTTTGGGGGCAGATGTAAGCCCCCAGGGAGTCGATAACCCTTGGCGAACGAAATATTTTGGGGTCAGATGTAAGCCCCAGGGAGTCGATAACCCTTGGCGAACGAAATATTTTGGGGGCAGATGTAAGCCCCCAGGGAGTCGATAATCCTTGGCGAGCGAAATATTTTGGGGGCAGATGTAAGCCCCCAGGGAGTCGATAACCCTTGGCGAACGAAATATTTTGGGGGCAGATGTAAGCCCCCAGGGAGTCGATAACCCTTGGCGAGCGAAATGTTTTGGGGGCACTGTATACCCCCAGGGAGTCGATAACCCTTGGCGAGCGAGATATTTTAGGGGCAGAGGTAAGCCCCCAGGGAGTCGATAACCCTTGGCGAGCGAAATATTTTGGGGGCAGATGTAAGCCCCCCAGGGAGTCGATAACCCTTGGCGAGCGAAATATTTAGGGGGTAGATGTAAGCCCCCAGGGAGTCGGTGGTGGTGGTGCCATAGGTGGCTCCACATGTGGAACAGGTGCTGGTATCGCGTTGGGAGCATTTGCTCCCATCGTGGCGATATATTGGGTCACGGCCTCTGTGGCAGCGCGAGTTGAAGCTTCTGCTATCATGCGTTGAAGCGCATCCTCGGTTATTTGAACCATTCGAAGAGCAGGGAGTGGTGGATCGGCGAGTGGTGGGTCCCGAGGGGGGATCACCTGAACCTCGCGAGGCGGATCCATAGGACGTGGAGGAGGTGGCAAGCCAGAGCCTCCACGAGGTGGGAGGTCGTTAGCTGTGTCATTTTCTCTCCGAGCAGACGCCTCAGGAGGATCTTGTTGGCTACGTGATCTGGTTTGCATCGTTCCCACAGACGGCGCCAAAATGATGATGCTAAAGTTTAGATCACCTGGGGTAGTGTAGAAAATGAACTGGGAGAGCAAAGCGGATCAGTAGCTTGACAACTTGATGATCCTGAGGTACCTGCGATCATAGAACACGTAAGCTAAGCCGGGGGTTGATCCGGCGGAAACCCCTCCGACGCTCAAGTCAGACGGGCTTTTTTGTTGATCCGGCGGAAACCCCTCCTACGCTCAAGTCAGACGTGCTGATCATAGAAATAGTCCAGAGAATACAGTTAATAGTATGCTCAGTTAATAGGACGTACCTTAAGGAATGAGTTCAAACCTTTATTTATAGCTTAGTTGAGATTGTCGGGCCCGAACCTTACTTGAAGGTGATTGGGCCTCGGTGATAATGGTCTTCGATATTGGGCTCGTGGCCCAGTAGGTAAATAAATTGTAGGCCCATTGGGTTGGCCCAATTAGGCATATCATGCACGTATCGCAAACAAGTAGTAAAAGTGGACTCGTGAGAGTCGGATGTCGATCCCACAAGGAATACTTAAATTATATAATCCTAAGTACAAAATTCTAACAATTATGATTTTTATCTAGCCTACGCAAGGTTGTCAAATTTAATCAACTTAATAATTAAACTAATTATGAAAGCAAATAAATACGAGAAAATATCAATATAAAAACGGACCTAGGATTTTATCTTCCCCCTATGCAAGAATTGCTCACCCAAAACCCCTCAATTATGAAATATATGATTCCTGATTATTAATCTGAGACACTATATTAGTTGTAACCCGTTGTCGCGTGTATTATAATTCTATTATCCAAAACCAAATTACTATATGTCTATGCAATCCGATCATGAATAAATCATTAAAGAATAAGTCTCAACAATGATTACCGAAGATGAATGAATATATGTATGTCTACGATACCACATGCAATTAACACACTAATCCGGTGAAAACTACCCGAAAGCTCTTTTACTTACCGTCTAATTATCAAAATAGCTCTGTCGAGTCAATCCCAATAATCACAGATAAAACACATAAATTGATCAGGTTCATGCACTAACAATCATAACAAGTAGAAGAAATAATCATAAAATCATAATTGCATAATTTCAAGAAAACGGATTCACCATCCCCACATAGAGTTCCAACAAAATCCAAGATTAAAAACTTAGCTACTCATGTTCTCTACGAATAACATAATAAAAGTCAGAGATTTAGAAAAGATAGATGAAAGAAGAATTATGATGAAGATTCGTCAGGTCTTCGTCTTCGTTTCTCCGTTCTCTCGCTCCTCTTCCTCCAAGATTGTGTTCCAAAGTCCTCTCATTCGTACTTGGTTTGCCCTTGAATAGATGTCCCAACTTGGTAGAAGATTTTAGGTTTCCTTATGTGATTAAAACTCCAAAATTGTCTCCAGCGTGTTTTTACACGGCTGCGCGAGAATCAGTACAATTCTCACACGGCCGCGCGAGAATCGCTGAAACTTTCTGTCAAAATTCTGCAATTGGCTTGGCCGCGCCAAAAATATCTGCAATTGGCGCGACCGCGCCAAAAATATGCTAAATCTGGCACGGCCGCGCCAGGCCAATTTTCAGCATTCAATTGTTTTCTTCCGTTTTTTGCCCGTTTTTGACCTTTTTTTGGCTCGTTTTATCTTTGGAACTCCCAAATCGTCAAGTTGTACCTAAAATACAATAAACCACTCATTAAGCACCATTAAATCAATAAAAGTATATAAAAATCCTCATAAGAAAGTATACATTGAGTGTACAATATACACTCAACACTTAGCATTAGTTAATTAATTTGAAATCGATCGATTTAGCGCGTATTAGTTGATTTAGCATAAGTAAACAAATTTCAATCAGTTAACTTGGAACATAAAAATTAGTTAACAAGTTTAGTTGACCTTTCAGTATGGCTTATGATCATATTTTTCGCATACAATGTTTCAATCGAGCTGATTAAGGATGTCCTAAAGCCAACTCAAACCCCTGAAATTTGGTGTTTTAAATTTTCTCAAATTCGAGTTGGGTCATTGTCAAAATCAAGCTTGAAACAAACCAACTCAGTCGATCAACCCGTTGACTTCGACGACTTGCATAAATACATATATAAGTGTGTGTGGGCCGGGTTTTGAAATACTGATCCTAACTTTGATGCTAATTGATATGCCTAATTGAGCTAATCCAATAGGCCTACAATTTCTTTATTTACTGGGCCACGAGCCCAATATTGAATACTACTACTATCGATGCCCAATCACCTTCAAATAAGGTTTTGACCCGACATCTCAACTAATTAAAATTCAGCCCAATCAATGAGATATAAATAAATGTTTGAACTCATTCCTTAAGGTACGTCATATTATCTGAGCAATACTACAACACGTATTCTCTGGACTATTTCTGCTATCTGCACGTATGACTTGAGTGTTGGAGGGGTTTCCGCCAGATCAACCTCGGCTTAGTACGTGTTCTATGATCGCAGGTATCTTAAGGTCATCAAGCTTGTGAGCAAGTAATCCACTTTGCTCTTCCAACTCATCATACTTCAACTCTCTAAAGTGATCTAACTCTAAACATCATCACTAATATTTATCTGAATTTACAATAATAAAACACAAAAAAATTGAAAGAAAAAGCACACACACACAAAAACAATTAAGTTCATTAATTTAGAGTGCAGCACAAGCAATTTCTAGTGCCAAGAAATAGATCCAAACATAAATGGTGAAAAAGGAAAAAACCCTCAAAAAGAAAAAGAAAAAAAGAAAAGAAAAAAAAACGTTCGGTCGGACTCGGATACCTTATTCGACCACGAGGTTTACTGTTTGACGATGATCTCTTTCTGGTGAAAGCTCATGTTGCAGCTGCAGGCATTGCAACCGAGATCTCGGCCATTGGATAAGAAATCTTGGCAACCGTCCACCGTAGTTTGGAACTCAAAATCGCGAGTATTGTTACATTTTGTGTACACTACCTCTGTCACCAACACCACCGGCGCCTCCACCTTCCAGTGGAAATTCCGGTGGCATCCACAGATATCGCAATCCAACATCGAGTTCTGATCACTCCAGATGAACTCCTGGCAGCCGTCGATCTTTCCTCCCAAATTTGCATGGGATTTGTGGCACTCTAAATATTTGTCCCCCATGGTTTCGAACGATCCGCCTAAACTCCTCTCAGCTGCCCTCTCTTTAGTTTATTGAAAGAAAGAGTATATATACGCAAATTACATGCATGCTTAAGTCGATGTTTTTTCTTTAAGAAAGAAGGCTAAATTTACGAAAACCCTTGAACTAAGGTCAACTTAAAGAAAAAATAATACTGATTTTATTGGGTAATTATAATAATACTATTTCAACAGGGGTACAAATTGTAATATATATATATATATATTTATATTTCGTGTTTGCAAAAGCTTTATGCAAAAGGGTGTTTGCAAATATGATAGAAAATGAACTTAAACAAAAAAAAATAGGTCTAGCTAGGGGTGTTTTTAGTAAATAGCTTATAATTGTTTATTTAAAAAAAAATAAAAGCAAAAGTTAATTTCGCAAACAATTAAAAATAAATTATAAGAGAAAAAAGCTCATACACTGTTTCTAAAAGCTTTCGCAAACATCACCTCAAGAGTGTTAATTATATTGTGATCCTTTTCATTTTGACTGTAATTGTATTACAGATGTGATGCATACATTTATTTTATTTTAGTTATTTACGTCTCCTTCCCTTATTTATTTATTTATTTATTTTGTTTTTATGGCTTCCCCTAGTAGCTCCCGATCTCAAATTAGTAGGTTAAAATTAGGGGCGGAATTAAGAGCCTGTTTGGCTAAGCTTATAAACTCCTAAAAACATTTTATAAGATGTTGAAGAGCTTATAAGCTGTTAAAATTTGTTTCGTAAAAAAATTACAAAAGATGCTATGTTTTTTAAAAATAAGCTGTTAGGGAGTTTATAAGATGTTATAAAAAAAGTACCTCCAGGCTCCACCCCACCTTTTTTTTAGATCTTATTTGCTTCTTTACTAAGAGAGTGTTTGGCTAAGCTTATATTAAACACCTGATAAGCTCTTGCGTCAGATAAGATGTTTTAAGAGCTGATAAGCTGTTACATCTTATTTTTATTTTTAGAGTGTTAGGATAATGAGCTTATTTCCTATTTTTACTAATTATAAGATCTTAAATAAAAAGGTGGGTAGATGTATTTTTTTAAAAAGATCTCATTTGCTCTCCAACAACTTATTTAAAAAAAATTAAGATTTTTTTAATAATTTACCAAACACTGTGGAAGAGAATAAGCTCTAAAACATCTTATAAGTTCATTTTAACATCTTATAATCTTAGCCAAACACCCTCTAAAACACTCAAAATACAAAATTACCCATACTTTATTAGTATTATATGAATACTAGTAACATTTATATTTTATCAAAACAACGTATTCTTGCAATCAAGATTAATTAGTTAAAATATAATTATCATAATTATTGTAAAAAAAGATTATTCTCTATTTATATTTTATATGTATATAAAAATACTCAAATATTCTTATTATCTCAATAATAAATTATATTTCTTTTATCTATCAAAAAAATATATATTTCTTTTACAACTTTTATTTTATATTAATATGCTCGTGGGACAAAAAAATAAAACTTTCACCAACCTGTTTCATTAAAATATTTTATTACACTTCATTTTATTTTAAAAAACAGTGAAATATCATATCAATATACATAAACAATCATGTAGTTTATCTAATACATAATTTTATATTATTATTTTTATTTGAAAAATTAATTTGTAAATATTATAATAATATTTTAGAAACAAAGTATTTGACTCAAATAATTTTACAGTTATAATGGTGTCATTTATTGTTTTGGTCATTATAGCGATAAACATACATTTTTATTTCCAAACACCTGAACAACTTATAATAACTAAAAGTAACTTATAAGCTACATAGTCAAACACCTCAAAATTTTATTTTTAAAATAAGATCTAACAGCTTATCAGCTCATAAAATATCTTATCAGATGTAGGAACCTATCAGATGTTTTAAATAAGCTTAGCCAAACGGGCTCTAACACTTATTGAAAAATCACAATTTTTTTTCTTAAGTGTATAACTAATTCTAATTTCGTTAAAAAAAATCGGAAAAATTGAAAAACTGTACTTCAAAATTTGGAATCGAAAACCTGTTCCAAAATCACTGACTTTTGAATCGAAACAGACGAAATTCGAAAAGTATTTTTCAATTGTTTGGTTAAGGAAATTAGTCAAGATGAACTAAATAGTAGAATTTGATTTGATAATAATTTTATCATGACATATCATATCATGACTTAGGAGATAACTAATTGGATATATCAAACACATGGTGGCTTATAGGGAGATAACCTATGGATAATGGTCACTTTTACAATACCAAAAAATATACTATTAAGCCATGTGAACCAAAAATAACAATTATACTTGCTAAGTTATACTTACTCTTTTCCATTTTATTTGTCTATCTATATGATAATTGTTTTTTTAAAATAGTTGTCATTTTGGATTTTCAATGAAACATTTATTGTATTTTTCTCATATTTGTCTTTATTACTCTTGAATAAAATTATGTGAAGCAATTAATGAACGTGGTTTTTTAGTCATTTTATTATGATTTTTTTTCAGAATTCATGCTCATTTATCAGTTTTCTTAATATGTTTGTATCTACTCAAACCATAAATAAAATGGGAAGGAGGGAGTCTATATAGAAATTCTAAAATCTACTAAAAATATCACCCTTGACTCGTAAGAGAAAAAAATATTAAATGCCTGAATGATGGGAAAACGAGGGTTCCGTCTGTCCCATATTATTTGTCTTTTTTGAGTGTTTTTTTTTTGTCTCAAATTATTTATCATTTTAGAGTTTCAATAAAGTAGTAATTGTATCTTTATCAACTTTGCCCTTATTAGTCTTAATTAGTTAATTAAAAAATAATTATGACAAGGGTATTTTAGTATTTACTATGTTATCTTGGGTATAATCTAGGCCTAATTCCACTATGCACCCATGAAATAGAGCATATTGGCACTTTACATCCATGATTAACTAAATTGTTGGACTTAATTTGATTTTTGGTATCCCAATAAATTGGCGGGTCGACCCGCCAAAAATATATAATCATGGTTTATCTTAACTTATCTGCCTTCTAGTGAGTTTTTTTGTTGGACGTCGTGAGCTCCAATAAAATAATTGGGTTTATTAGATTATTTAATCTTATATTGGCTAATCTTATCTTGCCAACCAAGCAAGACCTAAGAAAATTACACCCTATGTGAATGATAACCCAATTATTTTTTTTTGTTTTTTAATTTGAGATACCTCCCTTCAATATATGTCCTAACCCTAACTCACGTTCCCCAACTTGCATCATTATTTTTTCATTTTCCCTCTTTTCTCAATTGCCGTCGTCGCCGCCTCAATATGACTTCCAACGAAATTTTCGGCGCACTACTTCAATGCACCACAAATTGAGGAAAAAGATGAGTGGTAAGCTTGTCGGCGAGTTCCCGAGCAAAGACAATGTAGCATTCTATACTATTGATTGTATTAAAATAGGAAGTTGTTTGATCAAATAGGAATTCAAAAGAAAAGCTAAAAAAGTGATTTGTGGAATTACATAGTAATATAGCAATGCAAACAGTAGCCATTAGTCCATTACACATAAAAGGAAGATACCTACTCTATGTTACCTAGCTAGCTATCACTTCCAAACTTAGCAAGTCTCTTCTTCCCCCTTTCTTTTTATAGTAGACCAACCCTAATCCAGAAAAAAGGCTTATTCCCTTTGGTCTTCAATGATTCCTAGTTCTATTTTGCCCCATATATTCATGACAATCCTTCCCCCTTACACTCCTTGAACTAAGGTCAACTTACAGAAAAAAAATTTCTCTTTTATTAATAATTACCAAAAACCCCCTAAAGCTTGTCGCCGTCTTACACGGGCCTCTTACGGTGTGAAATTTGATGATTTTTTTTTTATTCCACTGAATAATCCTAAAAAATAATTGATTTTATGGGGTAATAACCTATGGATATTGGTCAATTTTACAATACCAAAAAATATACGATTAAACCATGTGAACCAAAAATAACAATTATACTTGCTAAGATATACTCCCTCGTTTCCATTTTATTTGTCTATCTAGATGATAATTGTTTTTTTTAAACATTTGTCATTTTGAATTTTCAATGAAACATTTATTGTATTTTTCTCATATTTGCCCTTATTACTCTTGAATAAAATTATGTGAAGCAATTAATGAACGTGGTTTTTTAGTCATTTTATTATGAATTTTTTCATAATTCATGCACATTTATCGGTTTTCTTAATATGTTTGAATCAACTCAAACCATAAATAAAATGGGAAGGAGGGAGTTTATATAAGAATTCTAAAATGTACTAAAAATATCACCTTGTGACTCGTCAGAGAAAAAATATTAAATGCCTGAATGATGGGAAAATGAGGGTTCCGTCCGTCCCATATTATTTGTCTTTTTTGAGTGTTTATTTTTTGCCTCAAATTATTTATTATTTTAGAGTTTCAATAAAGTAGTAATTGTATTTTTATCAACTTTGCCCTTATCACTCTTAATTAGTTAATTGAAAAATAATCATGAGAAATGTATTTTAGTATTTACTATGTTATCTTGGGTTTAATCTATGCTTAATTCCACTCTGCACCCATGAAATAGAGCATATTGGCACTTTACATCCTTGACAAACAATAATAATGCTTTAATTACACCTTCAAAACACAATAAATCATTCACAATACACTACACCCTGAAGTGACATATAATATGAAACGGGGGAAAAACATCCGATGATAAATGTAATTCTACGAATAGGAGAAAAGTGTTTATAACTAAAATATGTTTGACACATATAAAGGTAATCCGATCCATCAACTAGAATGAAAAATGTGATCCCACGTCCTTCGAACTAAATGAGTTGACCAAAATAATTAAAGTTGGGTCAACTCATTTGGTCTCCTTTGCTTCTTAGATGCCAACTCCGCTGCATAATTTCATTATTTTGAACCATTATTATCCTTGTTGTTTTTAAATGTTCTGATAGTTGGTGGTTGTTTCGTGACTTTCATATTATAAGGAGCGCAATTTACTATATATTCCTGAACATTAATTCTCTTTTTTTTTTCGGATTAAAATGTAAATATTATAAATCAAAAAAGTCGTAGATAATTACAACGGACATACCACATAAAATTGTAGAACCTACTGCTGAAAGCGAAAACAAAAGAAACCATAGTCGAACTAAAACATAAATAAAAGTGGGATAACCCACGAAACCCTAGCATCTAAATCACGTCCATCATTGGTGTATACGGCTCAAAAAAGTTGTAGACTATTACAACGGACACTAATTCTCTTTGAAATTAGGACATGTGGATTTTGACATTTTGCTAAAAGTTATTTTTTCTTCATCTCGCCTTCATCCCGTCAAATCCATTTAACACTGCTTCACTCCGTCAGATCCATCCAACTCCGCTTCACTCAATCAAATATGCTTCATCCCTGCTCTCCGTCGCACACGCACACACAGATGGTAATGTTGGTGGTGAATGACCCACCAAAGATTTAAATTTTTTTCCTTAAATTTATTTTAACTAAGTTGTGTAACTAAATTGTGTAACTAAGTTTATGCAAATAAGTTTTCTAAGCTGTCTAACTTCATAGTAAAATTATATGAAATAGGTGTTGTTTTCTAAATTCTTGCTCATTAATGTAAGTAAGATATGTAAATAAATTTTATAACTTGTATGTGTAAGCTGTGTTGTGTATGCGTTGTGAGATGTATCCATTATTGTTTTAATATATTTTTTAGTTTATTTTAATAATTTGTTATTCAATTTATTCTCGTTTTCTTCCGTAGTTCATATTTGCAGTGTTCTTACCTTGCATGACTTTACGTGCGTTGTATTTATAGGGGAGGTTTATAGGGGAGGGTCGAACTCCAATTCTACCTTCAATTCAGTTTAATCCATCTAATTAATCCAGTAAAAATATTTCCGGATCCCAAATTTCATTCCAAAGCCATTTACTATTTCTTGTCAATATATTAACTGCATGTTCCAAAAGAAACAGACATCCACTAAAGTGGTTGTGATGGGACGTGCATTAAATGTTGCCAGATCACTAGGAGGCTAAGGTTTTGTTGCTGGCTAATTGCTCGCCCTGGCCACTACGAGAAGGCTTCTTGCCAAACTACTAGATGCTTGCCAGTTTATCCCTTCTTGGGTGCTTTGTTTTCATGGCTGCCTTACTTGTGCTGACTTTTATAGTGGGATGCAATGTTGAAAATACTCCTCGATCAATGTTAACATCTCAAACTAAGAAAACAATGCAAAAGTAGATATTACAATGACTTATTTACACCGGATTATTTACATCGGATGACTGTTAACCTCAGAACTACAAAATCACACAATTCCGTATGTTATGTGCACTTAGTAGGTGATTATTTAATTTCATCTAACAATAATTCGGGGTAAATGACCTGATGTAACATGTAAAAATGGCGGCGGGTAACAATAAATTGGAGGACAACGAAAGCACAAAAACTACACACAATTAAAATCAGAGCATATACTTTAGTAGTACTTTTTCAGTCGATAAATCTGGGATAAATGCATCAAATTATATACAGCAAACAGAAGAATAAGGTGTGGGAAACTAATGAACAAATAAGAAGCATTACAGCACAAAAATAGCAAAAACAAACACACTTTCATTTTCCACACACCCTTTTAATTAGGCTCACAACACACAACACACAACACATTGATGATTCAAACGGTTGATGGCATAACCAATTATTACAGCAAACCCAAAAATAAGAAAAAGAAAAACTTAAAAATAATGTAAAAAAAAAAAAAAAAAAAAAAAAAAACACTTGCATCAAGAAGTTCAAGTTACTATTGTGGAAATCTTATCCTGATGAAAGACCTTGTGGCAACCACAAGCGGCGCATTCTATCCCGGCGTCTCCGCCTCTAGGGGTGAATTGCGGGCATCCGTCAACCGTAGATGAGTTTGTATAATCATGAATTTTCTTACAACTGGTGTAGACGACCTCTGTTTTGTATTCGAAAACTTTCCGGTGGAAATTCGGGTGGCAGCCGCAGACCACGCATTCTGTCGGCCTGAGTTGGTGCTGAATGAACCCAATTGAAAATATAAATTGACGGTTGCCAGATCACTAGGAGGCTAAGGCTCTGATACCAATTGAAAGAATTTATGGTCCCGAATTCGTTTAATACAGAGGGGTTATCTTAAGTGTTATGACACTTGAACAAACATGCAGCGGAAATATAAAGATAAAAGAACAATACTCAGAATTAAAAATGTTCACAAGTAAAGACTTGTGAACTTGCCCTTTACAGGACGGAAAAATATATTAAAATCAGTATTCCAAGAATACAAACAGAAGAGGTGCGAAAACTTCTTCCTTATGAATGAATCATTCTCATGATCATTCTTACATTCAAATCTAGATACAAAAAGAAAAATATTAAAAATTCTATATTTCAAAGATGTACTCGTGAGGAGTACGTAAAGAACTTATGAATGAATCACTATCTTGATCATTCTTACAACCAAGTCTAGAAACATATATACTAAACAATCTAGACTACAAAGAATGTACTTATGAGAAGTACGTAAAGAATGTACTCATGAGGAGTACGTAAAGAATGTACTCAGGAGGAGTACAAACGACCGATTCTAAAACCACTCTAAAACACTCATGTATTCTTTTCAGCTCTCGGTTTTTTATTTCGTAGAATCGATAAAAATCATTGAGTATTGAAATCGGTATTTATAGACATTTCAAGCTTCCACTCCTCAGCCCATGATCTGCAAGAAAACCAACCACAAGAGCACTCAAGAAAATGGGTTAGTGGGTTAGTTAGGAAGTTAGAATAAAATCCACAATTAAATCCACTAAGCACTACTTAGCCCACTAAGCACTATACTTAACCCACTAATCACTATACTTAACCCACTAAGCACTACTTATTCCATAACTAAAATTTAGTTTAAAAAATAAGAAAGTTAAAAACACAATGTGGAAATAATCCACGTGTTTCAAACTCCCCCTTTTTAACTTTCTGATCAAAACTAAATTTTAGCTTAACTCCCCCTGAGTCATTGCTTGAACTCCCCCTGAATATGATAACCAATATAGCAAATAACAATAATAGTGCAATCCTAGCATAAAAGATCAGAGGGAAAATAACAAACTGAACAAAAACAAATATTGTTCATAAAAATAACTTTAGAGCAGAATATCCAAAGTGTCCTCAGTATCAGCTGCTGCTGCTTTCCTCTGCTCCTTCAGCTTCACCCTCATTCTTTTCTTCTTCTTCATTAACTCCATGTTCTCTGCCTCTGGCATCCAAATGATGAGAAGTCCCTGCTTCAACTTCATGACTAGCTTTTTCTCCCCCTTTTTGATCAGAAAGAGTTTTTCGGAGCATTTCCACCATGGACTGGTGATAGGTAATCTGAGCTAGAGAGTGAGTAAGCTGTTGTAACAAGAGATCTCTAGGAACAGAAACAAGATTGTCAGGGGTTTTGTCAACATGAGGAGCAACACCTTCAGTACCAAGATTATTTTGACCTGATTCAGTTGAGAGAAAATTATCTCCATTCCAGGGAAGATCTTGGACATGAGGAGCTTTGAGAAAATTTTGAGAAACAGTTATTATGCCAAGTGGAGTGTGAAGATATTTTGATCCATCTTGGCCCAAATTTTGAGAAAGCAGAATGGAGTAGATGAGAGAAGGATAAGGAAAATGAGTGGAGGATGAAATTTTCTGGGCAAGATGACTTATATATTATTAAAGAAAAGTTTGCCAAAATCAACTTGTAATCCCATCCCCAATTTGTACATGAGTACTGCATGAGGTTTAGTAACCACAGAGACATTTTTGGATGGAATCCAATTCATCACTGTGAGTCTGAACAAGACAGAATAAAATGCAGTGAGTTGAGAAACTTTGAATTTTCTGGGGTGAGCAGGCCAACATTTTAAACGATTGCCAGAAAGAGTCTTACAAACCTCAGTAAAATCACCATAATTATCCTCATCAATCACAGTAGGAGTTTGTAAATGAGAGTTGATAATTTTGGGAGAAAAAGGGAGAAAATGGAATTTCACACAAAAACTTTGCCAAAGTTTGGAGAATTTTTCTTTAAAAAAGAGGTTTGTAACAGAGGGATCATAAGGACAGGCAATCTCAACTAGACTAAGGATTTTTCTTTGATCACGAAAATCAGTAATCCTATGTCTATTAAACTCATCCTTGGAAATTTTCTTCTCCTCAATGAATTGGCAATTCATGATTTGAGGACTCAAATTTGAATCAGATTCAAAATAAAAGGTTGTACTGAAAGCATTGTTTACCTCAAAAGGAGTTGATAGATCTTTCCCATCCAATTTCAGCTCTTCTTCCTCAAAAGATTCCTCTTCTTCTGAGTCTTCAAGTTCATGTGGGATGTATGCTGGCTCAGGTGATGCAACACGTGGGGCATCATTTTCCTGCATCTGAGAGAATTCCTCAGACGAGTCACTATCTGACTCTGAGGGTGGCAATTTTTTGCGAAATGAGGCAAGGGGAACTTCCCAGCTATCATCACTTTTCTCTTCTTCTTCAGCCTGGGAAGGTGATGCATCCACTTGAACGCCTCTGCCAGAGTTTCCAGTGGATCTTCATGTGGAGCAGAGGGTGTTTCTTCAGTGGTGGTGAAATCCTGGGCATCAACAGTGGGAATGTCTACATGCTCAGCAGAAGACATCCCAGAAAAGTCAGGCATTTCCTCATCCTGGTAGGGAGCAGCATCCTCAGCAGCATTCTGAAGGGCATTGTCAGAGACAGTAGGTGCGGCAGCATTTTCAGGAACATGTGCAGCAACATCTTCGGAAACAGGATGTTTGAGAAGAGGCTGCTGCCATGTTAGGCTGAAGTGTCTCCCCCTGAGTTGATGCTGGTGGAGTTGAGTCGTTGGAGGATGACTCAGCAAAGCTTGAGGAGAGAGCTTGGGCTTCTAGTTCTGCAAAGGTTGGATCTCCTTCTTCATCATCGGTTTCTTCATCAACCAAATGAAGGCCTCTTGATGGGTTTGGCCTAACTGGAGTACGGCTGCCTCTGCCGCCTGTTCTTCCACCTCTGCCGCCTCTGCTGGGAGAATTTTCTTCCCTTCGGCGTTGTGACCCAGTAGCATTCAGATCTGGGAAAGGATTCATGCGCTTGGACCGGCGAGTTGGAAACCTTCCTGCATTGGAAAAGAGGGACCCACGTTCTGGAAGTTGTCTGGGTCAATCGGATTCATCTCGTCTCCGGGCTCAATAAAGCTGATCGGCATAGCTTCAAGGTTGACAGGATGAACGATGATGGCCAGATTTGGGTCTGCTGGTTCAGGTGCTGCAGCATCGTTGTGGACATCACCAACTGCGGCTGGAAGAGGATTTCTAGGAGGAGATGCCATGATACAGTAGATAAAAATTGCTTCTTGTGCTTTTGATTTTTGAGTGTGAATTTTCGAAAAAGAAGCACGAAATTTATAAGCCCTAATTTGCAGAAAAAATTGAAGTGGAGAAGGTGAAGAAGTGGTGTGCGTTTTTCTTGGAGAAAGTGTGATTAAGGAGAATAAAGGTTTATGTGGCAGTTTAAAACGAAACGTGACACATGGCTGTAGCACCCCCCTCGGGTCGGGCGATAAATCCAACCGGTTTATCGGAAAACTTTAGATAGCGGAAGCAAAAAGGGATCTCTTTGTAATTTTAAAACTTTCGAGTAGGACCAAAAGGTAATTTCTAAAAATATCTTTTTGGGACATTTGGAAACCTTGGGAAACCTTAAGAATTTCGAAAACTCCTTAGGGTCATTTTGGTCGTTTAAATTTTTCGTTTCAAAATAACTTTGGAAAGGGAGATTATTATTCGAGTGCTACATTTATCTAACTATAGGTTTCACTTTTGGTTCGAAAAGAAATCAGAGTTTAAAGCTATTTGGTGAATAGGGATTTTCGGGTAAGAAATGCAATTATCAAAATAAGCGGACCAACTATATTAATATCAAAATAAGGCCCGTACTAGGGTAAGAGTTTAAATCCCCAAACGAGGAAATATAAGAGTTTCAGGAAAACGGAAATACGGAAATCATCTATAGTTTACATCACCAAAATAGAATAAGCATAATTTATAGACCCCTCGTACGACCCTCCAAAACCTCCGGCCAAGACTCCGATCCACTACTCGGTCCATTCCGTTGAGGGATTCCTACTATTACCTGCAATCAAAGAAGTATCTATATGAGCTATTAAGCCCAGTAAGAAATCCGAATGGATAACGAGGTTTTAAAATATGGTTTTACGTACTTATATTAGTATATACACATAAGCAACACATCTTACCATTCGTCGGCAAACAAACACAAACACTCAATCTCATTTAAGCACATAAATTGACTCAAATGCTGAAAATTACCGAATTACCCTTTTTCGTGCAAATGCATGAATGAAAACATTTTCTGTTGTTCGGATCCGTGAAAAATTAACTTCTTTACTTGGATGATAAGCATATTATTCTGAGCCCGTTCTTTTGGTGGAATCAAACCACCCCTTTAACTATAGTAACTATGGTTGGAATACCGGCCCCCCGTATCCCGACTTATCCAACCCAAGCATTCCATTAACCTTTCCTTTCGTAAAAATGAAATCTCTTTTTATGCAAGACCATGAGACGAATGAGACTC
This sequence comes from Erythranthe guttata, assembly GCF_000504015.1. Next base: position 448,436 of record NW_012194661.1, read on the forward strand.
TAATACGAAAATGACCATTTACGACATCACAAATATCAATCAACGAGCATACAAATAAAATTCAATTATCCACATAATACTCACATACACACAGCAATCACACACATATCATACGCACATATACATATAGCCATTTAAGCATATCACATAATTCACATTATTATCATATTATGTATTTATATAAAACACACACACAGCAGCACATACACACACACACGGCACACATACACACACATAACATGCAGCCCCCAAAACATACTTTAATTAGCATTTAATTAGCAAACCATGCTCTTAAAGCACCAACATTCTTATCTTTTCATTAATGGGATTTCTCCCACTTTTATTCATTAAATGAAATTAAAATTCTTACAGCCCCTTAACATAGTTCAGCTGCAGATTTTTAACCATCAATTCTCATTCTCACAATTAATACTCAAGACATAATGATTAAAACACAAAAGTTCTATTTATGACACATGCACAAGCAATATTTCGAAATAATAGCAAACAGCGTCTAAAAATTCTCAAATTTAATTATATGCTACCTAACTGACTAAATGAACAGATCCAAAAAGAATTTTGCAGTTTCCAAAAAAAATCGGATTTTTAAAAATTAAAATACTCGGCAAGTAGTGTTGAAGCCAAAAATGATTTCCCCAACAAATATTAATTCAAAACTAAGGCCAAATAACAAATAATCAAATTTCACTTACTCCTACTGAGATTTTAAAGATGAAAACATTTTTCATGTCGAAATTTCAAGAAATTGCAGATTAGCCCTAAAGATTCATAGATCTACACATGCAACCCCAAAAATCTTGAAAACTCATTTTCTTTCTCCAAAATTTCCAAAAATTCGAAATATCAAACCTTTAAACACAAAATGCTTAGATTCATAGATTATGACATGGATTAGACATGAAATAACACAAATAACAAGATTAACGCAAGATTTCGGATTTTACACAAAAAACCCTAATTTTTCGAAAAGTGAGAAAATCTTTTAAGTAGTTTTTGAAAATTCTTTTCCATACTATGATACCCTTCGATTGCAGCAAGAAATTCGAGATTTCTTACCTATTAAGAGTGTTTGGCCGAAGAAAGAAAAACCTTCAAAAGAAAAGAGGGTTTTTAGAGGAAGAAAGAAAAGGAGGACTAAGAAGATGAAGAACACAAAGATAATGTTACCTCCTTCAAGAAGTAGCTCCTAGATTAAACCAAGCTAGTTGAATGGAGAAGGTAAGAGCTTTGATATCAAGTTGAGAAGAGTTTAAATCTCCCGTAAGAGGGCAAGCATTTTTGATGGTGTTCTTAGCATATTCAATGGTGAAGCTTATATAGGGGATTTGCATTTTGATTTCTCTATTTTTTTCTTGAGGAATTTTGAGGTGTTGGCCGATGGAGGAGGTGGTGCTTCGGTGGTGATGGTGAAGAGAAGACAAGTGGGAGTGTAGGTGTCAAATGATGAAGATAGATGGGTGTCTCTTGAGATTACTTAGCATGCTTGAGTGTAGGATTAGTGTAACTCCTCACTCTTTGCCAAGTGGACAAGCATGCATCTTTTCTAATTTATTTACTAATTAATAAATTCACTAATTTCTCTCTCCTACTCACATAAACCGAACACATATATATATATATAAATACATATACCTATAGTCTAGAGTAGGTTATAGCATATGCACATATGTATGCATACATGTACGTATATATGCATGTATTATGCATGTAATTATGATTAAGTCATGAAATCACATAAATAAATAATTATGCACATAAGTCACATAATTTAATCTAGCACACAATTATAAATACTTAATCCACTTAAGCACATAATTACCGAAATAAAGTTGGCACATAATCATATAATTAATCCACTTAAGCACATAATTATCGAAATAAGGTTGGCATATAATCATTAAGATTCCTAGCACATAAGGCATATAATCAAATAGGCATATAGAGATTATTAGTCCAAGAAAATAAGTACTTAGAGAATTTAAGTTAGTAAGGTAAATAAATTCCTAATAATTCCTACGTGAGAATTTTCGGGTTATGGAACTTTGGTTAGGGATTAGGTTTTCGAAAATGTGGGGTGTTACAATCTTCCCCCCTTAAAATAATTTTGTCCCCAAAATTGTTACCTGACCCGAATAATTCCGGAAAGTGTTTACGCATTTCCTCTTCGCGTTCCCATGTGGCTTCTTCTAAAGTATGATTATGCCACAAAATTTTAACTAAACGAATGGTTCGGTTACGTAGGGTTTTGGTTTTGTATTCGAGGATTTGGGAGGGCTTCTCTTCGTAGGTTAGGTTGGGGGTTAATTCAATAGGCTCGGGTTTTAGAACATGATCTGGGCTACGGATATATTTACGGAGCATGGACACGTGGAATACGTTGTGAAAATTGGATAGGTTCGGCGGTAGGGCTAGACGATAGGCTCGGGTGCCGATTTTCTCAAGAATCTCAAATGGTCCGATAAAACGAGGCACTAACTTTCCCCTTTTTCCAAATCGCATTATTCCTTTGAAAGGTGCCACTTTAAGAAATACGGAGTCTCCAACTTCGAATTCTAAGTCTCTTCTTCGAGAATTGGCGTAACTTTGTTGTCAGCTCTGGGCGGTACGCATTCTCTCTCGAATGTTCTGAATTATTTCGACGGTTTGTTGGACTAGCTCTGGGCCGAGGAATTTTCTTTCTCCAATTTCATCCCAATGGAGTGGGGATCGACACTTGCGACCGTAGAGAGCTTCATATGGTGCCATTCCGATAGATGATTGGAAGCTATTGTTGTAGGCGAATTCGATTAGTGGAAGTCGCGATTCCCAATTTCCTCCGAAATCGAGAATACAGGCGCGAAGTAGATCTTCTAGGGTTTTGATGGTTCGTTCGGATTGACCGTCGGTTTGCGGGTGAAAAGCGGTACTAAAATTGAGGCGAGTTCCGAGGGCTCCGTGTAAGCTTTTCCAGAATTTAGACGTGAATCGAGGGTCTCGGTCGGAAATGATAGAGACTGGAACACCGTGGAGTCGGACAATTTCTTGGACGTATAGCTCCGCTAGTTTCTCTAGGCTAAAGGTCATTCGGACATGAAGAAAATGAGCGGACTTGGTTAATCGGTTGACAATTACCCAAATGGCGTCGGATCCTCTCTGGGTCTTTGGAAACCCTTGAACGAAATCCATTGTGACAGCTTCCCACTTCCATTCTGGAATCAGATTGGACTGCAATAGACCTCCGGGTCTTTGGTGTTCTGCTTTGACTTGCTGGCAAACTAGACATTCGGCGACGAATTGGGCAATCTCTCTTTTCATTCCGGGCCACCAGTAGAGTTTCTTCAGATCTTGGTACATCTTGGTTGCTCCGGGATGGCAAGTGTACATGGTCTGATGGGCTTCGGTTAGGATTAGTCGGCGAATCTTGGGGTCGTTAGGTACATAGAGGCGACTTTGGAATCGGACAATTCCTTCTTCTGAGATTCGGAAATTGGGATTCGAATCGAGGTTGTCGCGAACCTTGAGAACTTGGGGATCGGTTTGTTGAGCGGTCTTAATTGCTTCTATCAGATTTGGCTGAACGACGAGGGCGTTGATTGATTTGCGGCTCAGAGCGTCTGCCACGACATTTGCTTTACCAGGGTGATAGAGTATTTCGCAGTCGTAGTCCTTGACTAGTTCGAGCCATCTTCTTTGCCGCATATTTAATTCCTTTTGGGTGAAAAAGTACTTAAGGCTCTTGTGATCGGTGTAGATGGTGCACTTTTCGCCGTAAAGGTAGTGTCGCCAGATTTTGAGTGCGAAGACGACGGCGGCTAGTTCGAGATCATGGGTCGAGTAGTTCCGTTCGTACTCCTTGAGTTGTCGAGAGGCGTAGGCTATAACTTTTCCATTCTGCATGAGTACGGCTCCTAACCCTAGCTTCGAGGCGTCGCTGTAGACTATGAATTCTCCAGTTCTTTCCGGTAGTGCTAGAATTGGGGCAGAGGTGAGTCGATTCTTGATTTCGGTGAAGCTGGCGTCGCATTCTGGGGTCCATTGGTATTTGACGTCCTTTCGAGTGAGTCGAGTGAGTGGCGAGGCGAGTTTCGAGAAATCTTGTACGAATTTGCGGTAGTAACCGGCTAGACCGAGGAAACTCCTTATTTCCTTTGCATTCTTCGGAATTGACCAGTTGGAAACCCCTTCTATCTTGCTGGGGTCGACGGAGATTCCCCTTGCTGAGACGATGTGGCCAAGAAAAGAGACGCTTGATAGCCAGAACTCACATTTCCTGAATTTGGCGTACAACTGATGAGATCGAAGAGTTTGGAGGACGGTGCGGAGGTGAGAGGAATGATCTTCTTCGTTCTTGGAGTAAATGAGAATGTCGTCGATGAAGACGATTACGAATTGGTCTAGATACGGGTGAAAGACTCGGTTCATGAGATCCATGAATGCGGCGGGGGCATTAGTTAGACCGAAAGGCATGACAATGAATTCGTAGTGGCCGTATCTCGTTCGGAAAGCGGTCTTCGGAATGTCGGACTCTTTGATCTTGAGTTGGTGATATCCGGATCGAAGATCAATCTTGGAAAAGACAGAAGAACCTTGGAGTTGGTCGAATAGATCATCAATTCGGGGAAGAGGGTACTTATTCTTGATAGTGATTTTGTTAAGCTCTCGGTAGTCGATACAAAGACGAAGGGATCCGTCTTTCTTCTTGACAAACAACACTGGGGCTCCCCATGGTGAGTGACTAGGTCGAACGTAACCTTTGTCGAGTAGCTCTTGGATCTGATCTTTCAATTCTTTCAATTCAAGCGGGGCCATGCGATATGGGGCTTTGGAAATTGGTGCGGCTCCGGGAATTAGATTGATTTCGAATTCAATTTCTCGGTCGGGTGGAAGTCCGGGAATATCGTCGGGAAATACGTCGGGAAATTCTTGTATTGTTCGGACATTGGACAATTGAGGTTTGGCGTCAGGTTCGGGACTCACGACATCTACTAGATAGCCGAAATGCCCTTTATGAATGAGTTTAACGGCTTTTATGGCTGAGATAATGGGAATCGAAGTTTTGACTTGGCTTTGGAATTTTAGGATTTGGCCGTTTGGTAGAGGAAAAATAACTGTTTTCGGGGCACAGTCAATTTGGGCTTTGTATTCGGTTAACCAATCCATTCCTAGAATAATATTAAAATTGCGGATCGGTAGGACAATGAGGTCGAAATTCATAGGTTGGGAATGAACTCGGATTGAACAGTTGGTTACTACTAGGTTCGAGATCATCTCTTCGCCAGAGGGAATTAGTATGCTATAGTCGTGATTCAAGTGACTAGGTTCGATCTTAAGGCTTCTAATCATATTCTCCGATATGAAAGAGTGAGTAGAACCGGAATCAATTAAGGCATAGACAGGTTCGTCGAAAATGTATATAGTACCTGCTATCATTGATGGATCTTGCTCAATCTGCTCCTTTGTCATAGCAAACACACGTCTTTGAGCACGATTCTGAGCGTTCGGACAATCTCTTGCCATGTGTCCGGTCTTCATGTTCGTCCCTTGTACACAAGCTCCAAAGTGTGCTTTCCCGCATTGTGAGCAAATTGGTTTGGGAGGCTGTGGGAGTCCAGATTGATTCGATGGTTGGCCTCGGTTTCCCTTGAATTTGTGGTTGCCGACGTTAGGTTTCTTCCACGGGCGTTGACTCGTGCCTTGGGATCGGCGGTTCTGTTGGATCTCCTTTTCGTCTTGGGCTGCCATCAGGGCCTTGTCCACTAGTTGTCTGAAAGTCGAGGCGTCGGACATACGGATATCTCGTCGGATTTCAGGTTGTAGGCCACGGATGAAGTGATTCTTTTTCTCTTCAGGGTCTCGAGCGATGAATGGGGCGTAGAGACAGCCACGTTCGAAGCGACGGATGTACTCGAGCATTGGCAATTCACCTTGACGAAGTTCTAGAAATTCCTTCAGTTTGTGGGCACGTACGTCTTTGGAAAAATATTTTTCGAAGAATTGTAGTTTGAAGTCGGTCCATTGTATAGTGTCGAGGTCGACTCCTTCTTTGACTCCTTCCCACCAGTGACGAGCTTCGTTTCGGAGTAAGAATAGAGCGCAATGCACACGATCACGATCGGTCATTTGCATGTAGTCGTAGATCACTTCTAGGGATTTGACCCATTCTTCGGCTATTGTCGGATCGGTTCCACCATGAAATTCGGAGGGGTTCATTTTGAGAAATCGTTCGTAAATGGCATGAGGTGCTGCTTGAGGAGGAGGCGGAGGAGGTTGGTTTCGTCGAAGAAGTTGGTCAATCTGTCTTTGGTGGTTTTGGGATTGTTCTCGAATAAGGTTCGAGAGGTTATGAATGGTTTGGTTAAGGTCGGTTGGTTCGTTAGTGGGAGTGCCTTGAGAATTCCGGGTCAGTCGTCTTGCCATAATTTCTATAACCTATTATGCAATTTATAATTAAAGCACATAAATAAATAAAACACATAATACACATAACATTACCGAATGGACGAGTCATCGTGTCTCGTAAGTCTTTAAGCCCGGCTTTTGGTTCGTACGAGTTTTCTATAAACAATGCTCTGATACCACCGTTGTAGCACCCCCCTCGGGTCGGGCGATAAATCGAACCGGTTTATCGGAAAACTTTAGATAGCGGAAGCAAAAAGGGATCTCTTTGTAATTTTAAAACTTTCGAGTAGGACCAAAAGGTAATTTCTAAAAATATCTTTTTGGGACATTTGGAAACCTTGGGAAACCTTAAGAATTTCGAAAACTCCTTAGGGTCATTTTGGTCGTTTAAATTTTTCGTTTCAAAATAACTTTGGAAAGGGAGATTATTATTCGAGTGCTACATTTATCTAACTATAGGTTTCACTTTTGGTTCGAAAAGAAATCAGAGTTTAAAGCTATTTGGTGAATAGGAATTTTCGGGTAAGAAATGCAATTATCAAAATAAGCGGACCAACTATATTAATATCAAGATAAGGCCCGTACTAGGGTAAGAGTTTAAATCCCCAAACGAGGAAATATAAGAGTTTCAGGAAAACGGAAATACGGAAATCATCTATAGTTTACATCACCAAAATAGAATAAGCATAATTTATAGACCCCTCGTACGACCCTCCAAAACCTCCGGCCAAGACTCCGATCCACTACTCGGTCCATTCCGTTGAGGGATTCCTACTATTACCTGCAATCAAAGAAGTATCTATATGAGCTATTAAGCCCAGTAAGAAATCCGAATGGATAACGAGGTTTTAAAATATGGTTTTACGTACTTATATTAGTATATACACATAAGCATCACATCTTACCATTCGTCGGCAAACAAACACAAACACTCAATCTCATTTAAGCACATAAATTGACTCAAATGCTGAAAATTACCGAATTACCCTTTTTCGTGCAAATGCATGAATGAAAACATTTTCTGTTGTTCGGATCCGTGAAAAATTAACTTCTTTACTTGGATGATAAGCATATTATTCTGAGCCCGTTCTTTTGGTGGAATCAAACCACCCCTTTAACTATAGTAACTATGGTTGGAATACCGGCCCCCCGTATCCCGACTTATCCAACCCAAGCATTCCATTAACCTTTCCTTTCGTAAAAATGAAATCTCTTTTTATGCAAGACCATGAGACGAATGAGACTCTAATACGAAAATGACCATTTACGACATCACAAATATCAATCAACGAGCATACAAATAAAATTCAATTATCCACATAATACTCACATACACACAACAATCACACACATATCATACGCACATATACATATAGCCATTTAAGCATATCACATAATTCACATTATTATCATATTATGTATTTATATAAAACACACACACAGCAGCACATACACACACACACGGCACACATACACACACATAACATGCAGCCCCCAAAACATACTTTAATTAGCATTTAATTAGCAAACCATGCTCTTAAAGCACCAACATTCTTATCTTTTCATTAATGGGATTTCTCCCACTTTTATTCATTAAATGAAATTAAAATTCTTACAGCCCCTTAACATAGTTCAGCTGCAGATTTTTAACCATCAATTCTCATTCTCACAATTAATACTCAAGACATAATGATTAAAACACAAAAGTTCTATTTATGACACATGCACAAGCAATATTTCGAAATAATAGCAAACAGCGTCTAAAAATTCTCAAATTTAATTATATGCTACCTAACTGACTAAATGAACAGATCCAAAAATAATTTTGCAGTTTCCAAAAAAAATCGGATTTTTAAAAATTAAAATACTCGGCAAGTAGTGTTGAAGCCAAAAATGATTTCCCCAACAAATATTAATTCAAAACTAAGGCCAAATAACAAATAATCAAATTCCACTTACTCCTACTGAGATTTTAAAGATGAAAACATTTTTCATGTCGAAATTTCAAGAAATTGCAGATTAGCCCTAAAGATTCATAGATCTACACATGCAACCCCAAAAATCTTGAAAACTCATTTTCTTTCTCCAAAATTTCCAAAAATTCGAAATATCAAACCTTTAAACACAAAATGCTTAGATTCATAGATTATGACATGGATTAGACATGCAATAACACAAATAACAAGATTAACACAAGATTTCAGATTTTACACAAAAAACCCTAATTTTTCGAAAAGTGAGAAAATCTTTTAAGTAGTTTTTGAAAATTCTTTTCCATACTATGATACCCTTCGATTGCAGCAAGAAATTCGAGATTTCTTACCTATTAAGAGTGTTTGGCCGAAGAAAGAAAAACCTTCAAAAGAAAAGAGGGTTTTTAGAGGAAGAAAGAAAAGGAGGACTAAGAAGATGAAGAACACAAAGATAATGTTACCTCCTTCAAGAAGTAGCTCCTAGATTAAACCAAGCTAGTTGAATGGAGAAGGTAAGAGCTTTGATATCAAGTTGAGAAGATTTTAAATCTCCCGTAAGAGGGCAAGCATTTTTGATGGTGTTCTTAGCATATTCAATGGTGAAGCTTATATAGGGGATTTGCATTTTGATTTCTCTATTTTTTTCTTGAGGAATTTTGAGGTGTTGGCCGATGGAGGAGGTGGTGCTTCGGTGGTGATGGTGAAGAGAAGACAAGTGGGAGTGTAGGTGTCAAATGATGAAGATAGATGGGTGTCTCTTGAGATTACTTAGCATGCTTGAGTGTAGGATTAGTGTAACTCCTCACTCTTTGCCAAGTGGACAAGCATGCATCTTTTCTAATTTATTTACTAATTAATAAATTCACTAATTTCTCTCTCTTACTCACATAAACCGAACACAGATATATATATATATATATATAAATACATATACCTATAGTCTAGAGTAGGTTATAGCATATGCACATATGTATGCATACATGTACGTATATATGCATGTATTATGCATGTAATTATGATTAAGTCATGAAATCACATAAATAAATAATTATGCACATAAGTCACATAATTTAATCTAGCACACAATTATAAATACTTAATCCACTTAAGCACATAATTACCGAAATAAAGTTGGCACATAATCATATAATTAATCCACTTAAGCACATAATTATCGAAATAAGGTTGGCATATAATTATTAAGATTCCTAGCACATAAGGCATATAATCAAATAGGCATATAGAGATTATTAGTCCAAGAAAATAAGTACTTAGAGAATTTAAGTTAGTAAGGTAAATAAATTCCTAATAATTCCTACGTGAGAATTTTCGGGTTATGGAACTTTGGTTAGGGATTAGGTTTTCGAAAATGTGGGGTGTTACAATGGCACAATAAGGAGTGGACTTAGTGGGAAATAAAAGACTAACCCATGTACCCCATGACCCATATAAATAGTGATAATTCAAAAATAAATAAAATAAATATAGTAGTACTCACGAAATTTTCACAAAAATAAGAAACACATTTATTAATGATTAATAGTGTGAGAAAAATTGGCTAAGAGGCAAAGATATTATTAAGTATATAATAATATTTTTTTTTTTTTAACTTTTATTTTCAAGTCAAACAATTCACATGGAACATGATCAAGTGTTCAGTTTGAAGGTTCCTCAGTTACTAAGATATGACTATCAAAATAGAGGAGTTTGACTTATGTGAGTGTAATTATTCTCTGAAATGTTTACATGAAGCATGATCACGTTTCAAGGTGAAAGACTTCCAGTTACTTATTTAGAGAATAATCCATCACAGTGAAGCCTTTATTTAAAGAAGCTAAGCTTCAATAAATTATGTTGCAGCTTAAGATATTTAATGAGGTGCTGCAACATTTTTCAGGACATGTTTATTGAGTACACATCCCGAGAGATTTTCTGAGTTTAGAAAACCTCTTATAATCTAATGCCTTTGTAAAGATGTCAGCCAGCTGATCTTCTGTAGGAATGTACTTTAAGCACACTTTATTTTTCTCAACTATATCACAAATAAAATGATGTTTAATATCTATGTGTTTAGTTCGTGAGTGTTGAACAGGATTTTTTGAAATATCAATAGCACTTGAATTATCACAATATATGGTCAGGGTGTCACTGGTTAACCCATAATCCCCCAACATTTGTTTCATCCAAATTAGTTGACCACAACATCCTCCAGCAGCTACATATTTTGATTCAGCTGTTGAAAGTGATACACAATTTTGTTTTCTACTAAACCATGAAACCAGATTATTCCCCAAAAAGAAACATGCACCTAATGTGTTTTTTCTGTCACTAACATCCCCAGCCCAATCAGAATCACTAAAACCTATCAAATTAGAATTAGTGTCTTTGAAAAACTGAATACCTAAGTCTACTGTACCTGCAACATACCTAATAATCCTCTTCACAGCTTTAAGATGAGTGACTTTGGGATTAGCTTGATACCTGTCACACACACAAACACTAAACATAATATCAGGTGTGCTTGCAATTAGATACAGAAGGCTTCCAATCATGCTTCTGTATAGGGTGTTGTCAACATCTTCAGCAACATCATCCTTGGACAGTTTTTGTCTTGAACCCATTGGAGTTTTCATGTGCTTGGCTGACTCCAACTCAAACCTTTTGACCAGATTTAGAGCATACTTCTTTTGATTTACAAAAATTCCTTCACCTGTCTGTTTGATCTGGAGTTCTAGGAAGTAATTCAACTCTCCTACCATGCTCATTTCAAAAGTGTGAGACATAGAATCTACAAAAGACTGTAAGAGGTTAGCACAAGTAGAACCAAAAACAATATCATCAACATATATCTGTACAATAATGATATGGTTATTTGTTCTTCTAACAAATAGAGTTTTGTCTGCTTCTCCTCTAGTGAATTGTATTTCAAGTAAGAAGTCAGTGAGTCTTTGATACCAAGCTCTAGGAGCTTGTTTAAGACCATACAGAGCCTTCTTAAGCTTGAACACATGATCAGGTTTGACAGAATCTTCAAAACCCTTGGGTTGCTCTACATATGCTTCTTCATTTAAAACACCATTTAGAAATGCACTTTTGATATCCATTTGATATAGTTTGGTTTTAAGAAAGTAGGCTATAGCAATAAGTAACCTAATAGATTCAATTCTAGCTACTGGAGCAAAGGTTTCATCAAAATTTATACCTTCAATCTGAGTATAACCTTGTGCTACTAACCTAGCCTTATTTCTAACAACTGTACCTTTTTCATCAGTTTTGTTTTTGAAAATCCACTTAGTTCCTATCACATTTACATGGCTTGGTCTGGGAACTAAGTACCAAACATCATTTCTGATGAACTGATTCAGTTCTTCATGCACTGCATTGATCCAGAATTCATCCTTCAGAGCTTCTGCAATATTCCTTGGTTCAACTGAAGTCACAAAGCAAGTAGTTCCAGTTAGTGTACATTCAGAAGATAAATTTGCAAATCTTACCATATCTCTGTAATTCACTCTCTCTTTTCTTCTAGTCCTTATCCCATCAAAGATATCTCCTACAACTTGAGTCGATGGGTGATTTTTCTGGATTCTACTTGATGGTTCCTTTCTGCAGACATCATGAGTTGGCTGCAATTCAGCTTCTGTGCTCTCTGTAGGAAGTATTGAGTCAGATGTGGTAACACTTGGCTCAACACCCTCTTCTTTTGATACTGGACTGTTTATATCTGGAGCATCTGTGGCAGTAGTGTCTCCTCCTGTTGTTTCTCCTTCAGCAATCAGATCATCAACTTCATCTTCAGCTGTTTTACTGCGGAGATCAGCAAAGTCATCAAATACCACATTTACAGATTCAATAATGGTTCGAGTTCTTAAGTTATATACTCTATAAGCATGACTGTTATTAGAGTATCCCATAAACAAACTCAAATCACTTTTTGAATCAAATTTAGCTAGATGATCTCTATCATTTAGGACATAGCAAACACATCCAAACACATGCATGTATTCTAGACTAGATTTTTCTCTTAAAAAATACACCAAAGTATATCTTGAAAAATCATCAACACACACAAATACATATTTTTTACCACCTAGGCTTTCTACCTCTATAGGACCCATAAGATCCATATGTACAAGCTCAAAAAAAATGGTGGTACCAACAGGTTGTAACACTTTGTGTGGTACTCCAGTTTGCTTTCCCTTCTGGCACATTCCGCATATAGGAATGTCCTTGATCTTGAGATCTGGAATTCCTCTTATGGCATTGTACTTGTTGAGCAGCTTCAGATTTTTGAAGTTTGTGTGCCCTGGTTTCTGGTGCCACATCTCTACTTTACTTACTCTTGAGCTCTTGCATGAGATGGTGTCACCTGTTTCATAACAATTATCCATTGACCTAGACCATGTCAGTACACAATGATTTCTATTATCAAACACAGAACACCAGTATTTATCAAATTGAACACGTAGATCATCATCACACAATTGACTAATACTGATGAGATTTGACCCCAATCCTTCAACATGTAAGACATTTGAAAATTTTGGAAGTCCCTCAATACTGAGTGTTCCACGTCCAACCATTTTCCCTTTAGCTCCTCCACCATAGGTTACACGTCCTCCATTGAGTGTATAGTAGTTTGATAGAAATTCTTTAGTTCCAGTCATGTGCCTAGAGCATCCACTATCAAAGTACCATGAACCTGAAATGTTAGCATTTAAAGAAGTGTATACTGCTTTACACATAAGTTTACCTTTGGGAGTCCATATTCTACACTCTTTTTTGGTAAATTCTACCTTTTTCTTGGAGGTGTTCCCTGGAGTGCTGTGACTCATCCTGTACAAGATTTTGTCACTACTAAGTTTCTCACACAATGGACGGGTATGTCCTGGTGAGAAACAGTCATGACAAATATATCCCCTTATTCTGGACTCTGAAGTGGTGACTGTGGAATTTCTGCATTCTTTTCCATTTGAACCCTTCTCTTTTACAAAGACAATCTCCTTCTTCTTTACTGGCTTGTGTTTCTTCACTTGGTTTTTGAACCCTAGACCTTCATTTTTGTTGTACTTCTCCAGTGACACAATCTCTTTGAGTTTAGTTGTGTCGGTATTCATCCTCTTGATTGCTAGAGTCGCTTCTTTGAGTTCATCTTTCACCTTTGCCAGTTCAAGATCCTTCTGGTGATACCAACCTCCAAATGAGTGATTGTTTCTTTGAGAGATGGATTTTCCTTGTTGGCTGCATCTAGAGCATGAGTCTTCTTCTCCAAGTCACTGAACAATTTCTTGTACATTTCTTCCTCATCTCCTATTGCTTCTTTACTGTATTCTGCAGCATTCAAAGAAATAGAGTTCAAACATGTATAATGACTATTATCTAACTCAGAAATTTCAGTTACTGAAAGTGTTTCAGAAAATGTTGCAGCATCTTGAGAAACTCCTTGTGATTCTGTTTGAGGACAATTTTCAGTGATATATCTGACAGAAAAAGCTTGTTTAGTGGGTTGCTGCTACTCTGTCTGTTCAGGTTTCTCTTCCTCCTCATCGCTGACAGCACAAATCATACTCATTCCTCTTCTTCTCAAGGTATTTGCACATTCATTAGCATAATGTCCAAATCCTGAACATGCCCTGCATTTAATATGATCCAAGTTAGGTGGTTCTGAGTTTCAACGAATAAATGAAGAATTTTTTAAAGTGTTTTGAGAAGATGTTTGAGGAAATGTTCTCTGTGGAATGGATCTGTTCCGAGGTTGAGTTTGACGATTTTGTGGAGAGCCATCTGGAAATAACTGTCTAGGCTTGATTCCACTTCGTCTGTATGCCCTATTGAATTTTTTAATCTGAAATGCCACATTGTTGAGACATTCATCTGCATCATCATCATATTCCGTAGGAACTTCTTCCTTTTCTAGTTCTGCCTGGAGTGCATTTGATAGATCGTCTGCTGTCCACCGTAATTCTGGTGTTGGAAATACATCCACATCCGCATCTGTGATAGTTGGTGGCTTCCATCCAGTAAGAATAGATCTCCGGGCTTTCTCATCAGTGGCTTTGATGTACGCCCTCATCTCGACTTTCCAGTAGGTGTAGTTTGTGCCATCAAGTACAGGAGGTCGCATATAAGCAGTCATTTGAGTATCCATCACGAATTCGTTTCTGAAAAAATAATAGGAACAAACACTTAGTATACGTCAAGTGTTGGCTCTGATACCAATTGAAAGAATTTATGGTCCCGAATTCGTTTAATACAGAGGTGTTATCTTAAGTGTTATGACACTTGAACAAACATGCAGCGGAAATATAAAGATAAAAGAACAATACTCAGAATTAAAAATGTTCACAAGTAAAGACTTGTGAACTTGCCCTTTACAAGACGGAAAAATATATTAAAATCAGTATTCCAAGAATACAAACAGAAGAGGTGCGAAAACTTCTTCCTTGTGAATGAATCATTCTCATGATCATTCTTACATTCAAATCTAGATACAAAAAGAAAAATATTAAAAATTCTATATTTCAAAGATGTACTCGTGAGGAGTACGTAAAGAACTTATGAATGAATCACTATCTTGATCATTCTTACAACCAAGTATAGAAACATATATACTAAACAATCTAGACTACAAAGAATGTACTTATGAGAAGTACGTAAAGAATGTACTCATGAGGAGTACGTAAAGAATGTACTCAGGAGGAGTACAAACGACCGATTCTAAAACCACTCTAAAACACTCATGTATTCTTTTCAGCTCTCGGTTTTTTATTTCGTAGAATCGATAAAAATCATTGAGTATTGAAATCGGTATTTATAGACATTTCAAGCTTCCACTCCTCAGCCCATGATCTGCAAGAAAACCAACCACAAGAGCACTCAAGAAAATGGGTTAGTGGGTTAGTTAGGAAGTTAGAATAAAATCCACAATTAAATCCACTAAGCACTACTTAGCCCACTAAGCACTATACTTAACCCACTAAGCACTATACTTAACCCACTAAGCACTACTTATTCCATAACTAAAATTTAGTTTGAAAAATAAGAAAGTTAAAAACACAATGTGGAAATAATCCACGTGTTTCAGTTACAAAGCTCATTTATAAAACTTTTAAGACAAAAAATCTATATATAAATTTAACCAAATATATAAATAACTTACTTAGTTCAAATTTTGGAAAACTTCTTTATAAACGACGTTTGTAGTAGTATTTGAGGTGTTCCCCTCGTTGTTACAAATAAGTATCTTCAAGCCTCTTCGACTCGTAACTCTTGAGATAGCAACATATAATTGTCAATGTGAAAACACTGGTTTCTGAAGATATATACCCACGTGTTGAAGAGATTGGCCTTGACTTTTATTTACCGTCATTGCAAACGAAAGAGTGATAGGAAATTGTCGACGATTGAATTTAAAAGGAATCATGTTATCGGATGGCGTTAGAGTCAATCGTGGAATAAACACCTTATGACCAATGTTGGTTCCTGATATAATTTTCGCTTCCAAGACTCGATTTCCTAATCTTGTGATTGACAGTCGGGTGCCATTGCACAAACCTGAAGATTGGTCTATATTTCTCAACAACATGACCGGAAAACCTTCGTTTAGTTTTAATTCGTGATTTGGAAGACCAGAAGAATTAACGGTATTCAAAAACTCGGGCATATGAATATCATCAGGTCTGTCAATGCTTCCGTTTGCTGAACATGTACTATCAAAACTGAGATATGTCTTCATTTCCTTAGGAACCAAAGATAGCATGTAATCGTTTACCACGTCAACAATCTCATTTGTCGGAGCCAGTATGGCCCTGTGTTGCAAATAACTGATATCATCCATATTCTCTAAAAATTATGGGTATGTCTCATTTACAATTGAAGCAAGTGGATCAGCTGACTCTTTTATGAGTAAGTCATCAGGGATTTCAATGCTGACCACCCCGTCATTGGGATCATCTATGGTGCCATCCCCAATACCTAATATTTCGGGAAATGATTTCTATTTGGAATAGAATTTCCTTACCAATCAAAGCATTAATTTCTGCAGCACATCCGTAATTATGGTTTCCCTACAAAAAAATAAAATGGTTATTAGCATAATGTGGATTTAAATGTACATAACTTATTACATCAACAATACCTTGTTTGATGCACCACCTAGGAGTTCTGAAGCACTTTTTCCAATTAATTGAATGACAATACGATCAAACATTACGAATGAAGTCGATCCAGTACTATCAATGGCGCTCATTTGAACTCTGAACCTGTACAAAAATATATATTTTATATACAAATTTCGAATACCAAGAGGAATGATGGTTTTCGTAAAATATTACCAAATCAAAGTATAATTACCTTGGTACAGCAGGAACAAACCCGTCACACTCTTCGCACCAATATTTATTTGAGACAGGTTCGACCTTCCTCACACAATTTTTACATGAAGCATACCACCAATTAGCTGCCGACTCGATTTCCAGAATTTTCGCCAGTACGGATCCAACACATACCTACAATATATATACAACAATCGATTCTTAAGCATTATATTTGTTTAATTAAAAATATATCAGATATATGTTCGACAAATCAACGTACCTTTGTACTCTCAACGCACTCATCTATGGTCATTTTATCTGCCTGGAAAGGATCGTACGATCGAGGCAAAGAAAATTGTGACGATAATTGACTAACTGATGGGACATAGACTTCTTCGCTCAATGCAAGCCTGTAAAATTTACAGGTATTAAAATATATAACGAATGATTATACTCAAGGTTATATATATATGATCAAATGTTAGTACATATACTTGTAGTCTAAAACTTCTTTCAAATTCGGTTCGATCAGTAGTTGTGATCCATGTCGAACACTTGACAAACTCGTGCTTCTTAAGTATGATTTTAGGTGAAATAATATACAAAAATATGCATCAATATTTTAACAAATTCCTAAATATGCATCAATATTAAGGTATGTAAATATTAACACGTACCACAATAAGTTTTAGCCCTGAAACAATGAAGTATGACCACAGTAGGTCCATTTTGGTCAGCATTCGTTATATATGCATCAATTTGTTCAGCAAATGCTTCCCATAAAGTAAATTTAATTGTATTTTTCCTGTAATGTAAAATAAATTACTAAAAATATTATAAGAATAAATCCATATAAAAATTGTAAAAAAAAATATAATATTTAAATTACTCTAAATCTTGCAGAATAACATCCAAAAGTTTGCTTTTCTCTCCTTTTGTAGTGATCTCCTTTATATGCCCCTTCTCTACCACATGGCCAATTACATCTGTACAAATAAATAAATTAAATCAAATGTAACAGAGTTATATACTGAATCAAATTGCAACATTATTTTGATTACTGGGGATTTCTACATAACCCTTGTGATACAGACGACACAAATATATTAGTGATTAACGGTAAGACAGAACAAACATTTACCAAACTAAGTTATATGAAACAATTGCGTACCAAATAGTAAATATTCATCCACATTCTTCTTTATTGTGTCGAAAGAAACGAACTTGAAGTTGGTTGTCGGAATATATTCGGCTACTAAATTAGTAACTACAGTCATTCCGACAAAATTGAGCTTAAATCTGTACGTAGATACTCTAAATGGTAAATTTGAATCACCCACCAAGAATTTTGAAACATACAAGTTTCGCCTTCTTTCACCAATTCCTTAAATTTCATAATGAGATTTTTTTTTATGGTAGCATGAATACCCATACCCTGTTACAAAATCAATAAAAATAGTTAGCTCCTAAATATTGGGAATATAAAACAAAAATAAAAATAAATAAATAGAAAAGAATCCGGAAAAATAAAAACATCACCTTCTCATCCAAAAAAACCATTTCAATGCTACCCATTTCTGTTTTTCTCCACCCATCTGGCACTAACCATAGACGAATTACCCGTACAATTATCTTCCAATTAATAGTGCTTGTATCAATTTCATGAAGCAATGAAACCTGTGTAATTGAATTTCGTGGAGCCATAACTGCTTCAATGAATAAAAATCCTTCAATCTTTCAATAAA
Source organism: Erythranthe guttata (assembly GCF_000504015.1). The sequence goes on from NW_012194661.1 coordinate 466,868, forward strand.
ACAAAAATCAGGATATTTAAGATTTGGGTGAAATTGGGCAAACGAACTGAGACCGAAGCAAGTGAAAACAGATTAAATAATAGGTACCAAAGCAAGGGAATGTTAAAAAGAACATGGTTTTTTTTACCTGAGGTGTTGGAGCAGCAAATACAGGGAGAGACGGAGAGAGATACAAAGAGAAATATACTTATAAAGAATGCTTATAAAGAGTTTGTGGGGAAAACCTAAAAGATATCCACAGATCTTCTAAGATATACATATATATTAGATTATTGTTCACGATAAGTCTTTGGGGAAGCGTGTGATAAAAAAATAGAGGAACCGTGTCATTGAAAATGTGTGGATTTATGCCAATAGTCAGGAGATTAGTTGAAGGAATAGTAGAAATTAATATTTAATTACGTGTTTAAATATCAGATTATATGAAATTTAATAAAATATGAAAAAATAGTATTAGAAAATTAATTTAGACTTATGCCAATATTTAGGAGATTAGTTAAATGATTAGAGTGTGTTTAAATATCAGATTATATGAAATTTAATAAAATATGAAAAATAGTATTAGAAAATTAATTTAGAATTATGCCAATATTTAGGAGATTAGTTAAAGGATTGGTAGAAACTAATATTTAATTAGGTGTTTAAATATTAGATTATATGAAATTTAATAAAATATGAAAAAATAGTATTAGAAAACTAATTTAGACTTGTGCTATTTAACTACGTGTTTAATTATTAGATTATAGGGAAAATTAATTTAGAATTATGCCATTATTTAGGAGATTAGTTAAAGAATTAGTAGAAATTAATATTTAATTACGTGTTTAATTATTAGATTATACGAAATTTAATAATATGAAAAAAATTGGATTAGAAAATTAAATATTTAGGAGATTAGTTAAAGAATTAGTAGAAATTAATATTTAATTATGTGTTTAATTATTAGATTATACGGAAAATTAATTTAGAATTATGCCAATATTTAGGAGATTAGTTAAAGAATTAGTAGAAATTAATATTTAATTAGGTGTTTAATTATTAGATTATACGAAATTTAATAATATGAAAAATAAATTGGATTAGAAAATTAAATTTAATTCCATTATAAGATATCCTCCAAATGAGCGGGAAAAATTGACCTTAGGGTTTTCTAGGGTTTCTCCAGGAATCTTTCTTTTGTTAATAAGTTTAATTGCGTGTTTAATTATTATATTATACGAAATTTAATAATATGAAAAAAATTGGATTAGAAAATTAAATATTTAGGAAATTAGTTAAAGGATTAGTAGAAATTAATATTTAATTACGTGTTTAATTATTAGATTATACGTAAAATTAATTTATAATTATGCCAATATTTAGGAGATTAGTTAAAGAATTAGTAGAAATTAATATTTAATTAGGTGTTTAATTATTAGATTATACGAAATTTAATAATATGAAAAAAAAAGGATTAGAAAATTAAATTTAATTCCATTATAAGATATCCTCGAAATGAGCAAGAAAAATTGACCTTAGGGTTTTCTAGACTTTCTCCAGGAACCTTTCTTTTGTTAATAAGTTTAATTACGTGTTTAATTATTAGATTATACGAAATTTAATAATATGAAAAAAATTGGATTAGAAAATTAAATATTTAGGAGATTAGTTAAAGGATTAGTAGAAATTAATATTTAATTATGTGTTTAATTATTAGATTATACGTAAAATTAATTTAGAATTATGCCAATATTTAGGAGATTAGTAAATAATTAGTAGAAATTAATATTTAATTAGGTGTTTAATTATTAGATTATACGAAATTTAATAAAATGAAAAAAAAAAAGGATTAGAAAATTAAATTTAATTCCATTATAAGATATCCTCCAAATGAGCAGGAAAAATTGACCTTAGGGTTTTCTAGACTTTCTCCAGAAACCTTTCTTTTGTTAATAAGTTTAATTACGTGTTTAATTATTAGATTATACGAAATTTAATAATATGAAAAAAATTGGATTAGAAAATTAAATATTTAGGAGATTAGTTAAAGGATTAGTAGAAATTAATATTTAATTATGTGTTTAATTATTAGATTATACGTAAAATTAATTTAGAATTATGCCAATATTTAGGAGATTAGTCTTAAATCGGCTGTGCTTCATAGTCGATTAAGGAAATTCTTTATTTTTTAACTTTTTTTTTCTCTATCAGATTTATTAATGGATAGTCGATTAAAAATTTAACTATTAAAAATAACAAATCACAATTACATAAAAATACAAAATCAATTATATTTAAAAAAAAATACAAACACTGTAATTGATTTATACATTGGAATCAATAAACAAAAAATCAAAAAAATAATAATAATTAACAACTAGAGTCGGTTAACCTTAATCGACTACTGAACATAGTCGATTAAGCCTTAATCGACTATTGAACATAGTCGATTAAACCACGTAGTCGATTAAGGGCCCTGCTTGCGCGATTTTTTTTTTCTGCGCCGGCTTCCACCACAATCCACCAAAAAACCCTAGATTTGTTCTTTATCGTCACCACATCGTCGCCACACCACAACATCACCACCCCGCTTCCATATTCTAACTGTTTTTTATCCAAACAATCAAAACAAAACCATGTACTACGGTTAAAATCATCAAAACAAAGCCACCAACCAAAGTAGAACCACCACCCATCAAAATCCGATTCCAATCGACAATTTTATGGCTTTTGTTAAGATCTGCCGACGACAGACCCCGACCCCGACTTCGACAGCGACGGCGAAGGAGACGGCACCGACGACAATGGATTCAACAGAATTAGCATCGTTGTTCCGTTCCGGTTGGTTCTTCATCTTCCGATCAAGAGAGAGTAATCTAAGAATTGAGTGAGAAAAGTATAAAATGGAGAAAAAAAAACAGAGAATGGACGGGGAAAGAAGAGACGGAAGAGAAGAGAAAATAAGATTAGGGTTTGAAAGAGTATAGTAGATAATTAAGGGTAGTTTTGGAATTATGAAAATTTAACTTGAGTGGAATGTTAGGTAAGGGGGTTTTCTCTAATTATTTTTGAAAGGGGGTGTTTTCTTCACTCATTTACCTAGATGAGGGGTTCTTGCTAATTATCCAACTTAACTGCAAAAATTAACGGCCGACCAATTCTGTTAAAAAATTGCATGATTAATGACTACTATTGCACCTCCAAAATATTTAGGGACTATTTTAAAAAAGTGGGTAAAGTATGAGGACGAAAAATGTAATTTTCCATATGTATATATATATATATATATATATATATATATATATATATATATATATATATATATATATATATATATATATATATATATATATATATATATATATATATATTAGTGAGAACCCCCTCTAGCATTTTTTTAATAAAGGTGAATCCAGTCCCTTTTTCTTTATTAGTGATAGGTCCAACTTTTTTGTATTCCCAAATTTACCATTCTTTACTATCCTCCACTACTTGAATGCATATTTCATTTTATTTTCTTTTAATTATAATATTTTTTTATTTATTTATTTAAATAAATCTTTTAATTTGCTTTTTCATTTTTAATTATTTTTTCAATTTTAGGTTTCCAAATGACTATAAAATTTCCGAAATTTTCAAAATCAACTATTTCCATAATCAACTGTAAATTACTTAAAACAACTATTTTTTTTTTCCTATTTCCATAATCAATTGTAAATTACTTAAAATAACTATTTTTTTTTTGTTTATTTTCCGTATCAGCAACCACAAAATAATTATTTTTAATAGTAGGTTCACTAAAACATAAATCAACTACAAAATTAACAAAAAACAACGATAAAAAATCGAGAATCAACTAAAAAATTGTCAAAATCAACTATTTCCAAAATAATCTATTTCCATAATCAACTACAAATTACTCAAAACGACTACTTATTTAGTTGTTTTGTTCGTTTATTTCCTGAATCAACAACCACAAAATAGCTAGCTGTGTTTAATAGCAGGTTTACTAAAAAGAAAATCAACTACAAAAATCAACGATAAAAAATCAAAATCAACTAAAAATTGTCGAAAATTAACTGTAACATTATCTCATTCTTTCTAATTACAACAATTCAAATCTCTTATAACTAATCACTCTAAAGTATAATAAATCTAAAAAAAATCAATAATAACGCATAATAATAATTAAAGTGCCAAGAATACAATATAACTTTCTCAATTTATTCTTTAGAGGCCAAGAACCCAGATCCGATCGCCATGGGAAACAACAGCACTATGGGAATCTCTTCCGCCGTATGTGGGAAATAAAAAACCAAACTTTTTATTTCCTGAATGATTCATTCAACAACGAAATTACAGAAAATGAAAATTGGAATATTTTGAGCCCCTAATTTCTACCATGGAAGAAGAACAAAGTTTTCTTACCGAATTAAAATTAAATTATTTCCGAAACCCTAGCCTCTCAACGACTTTGCGGCTGCAAGCGGAGACAATAGTGGAGAGCGGCGGCCGGCGGAAGTCGAAGGGAGGAGATGGCGGCGGCGGGACTGAGGTAGAGAGGATTGACGGCAGCCTGTGGAGAGAAAAGGGAGGAAGAAGAGAAATAGACGTGAAATATAATTTCAGAATCTAGGGATCATAGATCTAAAGTAATAAGGGATTTAAGGACAAATTAGGTATATTGGATAATAATTTTATAAATATTTATTTAATTAAATAATTAAGAGGGTTTTCACTAATAATATAAAAGACAATAGATCCACCTTTATTATACTAAATGAGTGAGGGGGGTTTCACTAATTATCTCTTTTTTTAATAAGGATGGATCTAGTCACTTTTTCCTTATTAGTGCTAAACCCATCTTTTTCTTTATTCCACATTTACCCTCCCCACTATTGTCTACACATGACTCATGTCCTTTTCATTTATTTTTTCATATAATTTTATTTTTCGTTTTTTTCATTTTTTTATTTAAAATTTTATTATTATTATAATAATTTTTAATAAAAAACATTATAATTCTTTTTTCATATTTTTTTAAATTTTTACTTTTTTTTTATTCATAATCAACTACAGACATTTTCGAAAACAACTATAATATTTTTAAGATCAACTATAAATTATTATTTTTATTTAATTTTAGTTTTTTCAATAATTAACTACAAAATTACTGAAAACAACAATTTTTTTTGTTTGTTTCTCCAAATCAACTATATGAAAACTCTAAGACAACTAAAATAGTTGTTTACAAAAAAATAGTTGCTCACAGTTACAGACTTATGAAAAATATAATCAACTACAAATTAACGAAATCAACTAAAAAATTATCGAAGACGACTAAATGTATCGAAAACAACTACAAAAAATGACCAAATTCAAGCGCAATCTACTATATAATCCAACAAAATCGCAATGCAACAAAAATCCATCTTTTCTTGTTGTTACATTACGTCTTGTTGAGGGCCTGGCAGCATTGGCAATGCCCTGCATACGCACGCAAAATTACATCAAGGAAACGACAATAATCGAAATTTTACCGAAAAGGAGAAAAATGAAAAGAAAATTCCAAATCAACTACAAACATAAAACTTAAATCACACTATGAATCGAGCAGCTTGAATTACACTAAATTCAATTGCATTATCACAATGAAGATTACATCTTAAATGACTTGATATTCTAACCTAAAGTCCTATTCTTAATTCGATTGCATCGAAAATCAACTAAAAATGTCAAAAACAACTAAAAACTATCGAAAAAAGCTAAAAGAATAGCAAAATAACGAAAAAACTACAAAAAATAGCATAATAACGAAAACGACTATACAAAATAGTCGAATAACGAAAACAACTATATTGTTGCAAAAGATACCCACCAACAAAAACACCTCCGATTTTTTTTTAAAATAATGGTTGCGGTGGAGTAGAGCGATGTTACCAGATCCGTCGATGGAGACGAGGGTGGAGGTAGAGAGGGATTACCCATTACCAAAAAAAACCGAAGGGTCTCCCATAGTCGATTCTAACGCCTTTGATGGCCACCGAATATAACGAACAAAGCTTTTGTTAACGATGTATGCGGTCGCGATTTAAAGATGCAGCCCAAGGTTTCTTTATCCTCCTCGGGGTCGATTGATTCAATTACAGCGCTGGTGGGGCAATTTTCCGACGAGGATTATAGGAATGCTTCCAAAAATTGAAGAAAAAGAGAAAAAAAAAAAAAAAAAAAGAAAGAAACACTAGCAAATCTGCACTCACCGTATAAAGGAAAAGGGGAGATCGAAAAAACCGCAGTTCATCCTTGTTTTGGCGGTGCCGCCGCCGCCTGCCCTAGCCATGTTTTCTTCTGCATCGTGAAATTATAGAAAAGGAATTTTAGGGTTTGGGTGAAGATAGGAAATAATATATTATCTGGTAAAAGGGGTAAATTAGGAATATTAGGATAAATTTTGTTAAGTATTTATTTAATTACATAAATTAGGGGGGTCTCACTAATATTGAAAAAGGGGTGGGATCTATCCTCATTTACCCATTTAAGTGAGGGGATTTTGACTAATAATCCCATATATATAACCAAAATCTTTTCTTTTTTTTATCATTAATTATCCTAATTTTAATATTTTATTTTCTTAGGACATACAAATTTTCATCATTTTAGAACCCACTTAAAATAGAGTGAAAATATTTCAAATGTTAATTAGATATCTAGCAGTACATTATGAGTAAAACTTTTCTGATGTATTCATTGTATTGTACTTGAATATATAAAATATTTATGATTTAGTCTATTTAATATTTTATTTTTATTTAAGGGTATAAATTTCTCTATGATATTATGATCAATTATTTTTAAATTTTAAACGAATGTGTATATGACACTTTATATAATTAATTAATTATAAATTGAGTTATATATATTAATTACATGGGGTTGTCTAGGGTTCGAGAGGGGTTGTACTACTCGGACCCAAACGATTGAAAATCAACCAATAAAAATGTGACACGTATGATTTGTACGAACCCCATGGAAAAAAGTACAATACATACCTTATAAGTAAAATTACATAAAAGCCCTTATAACTAAAACTTAAGTAATAATTAATAATGATTAATAATTAAGATGTTTACAACTTAATTTTCAATAGGGTAAATTACACACCCCCCTAGGTATGCTTAAATAACTGTAAGGTCCCTGTGGTATCGATAATTACACTTAGCCCCCTGAAACGTAGTCAGAAACTCTAATGGGATAATGAATTGGATACGTTATTCCGATAGGGTTCTAACGGACTATTGGTTTCAGAAAGTGGTGAAGACAACAAAGAGCTATGTGGTGACATGGCTCCCCGAACATTCCCGAACATTTCAATGGGTGGAATTGATACGAATTAGGGTTAAAATTGGGGTCAAAATTGAAATTTGGGTTAAAATTGGTTAATTGATGAAATTGGGCTAAATTGGGGTGTAAATCATGAAATTGGAGTTGAATTGGGTTTCAATGAATTAGGGGTAATTTTGGTATATATAAAGGGATTTTCCTTATTTGCAAATAAGTTTGAATGAGGTGGATTTATTTGAAAGACAAAAAAATTGGATGTCCCTATTTTAATTAAGTGCCCTTGTCATGGGCCTATTTGCCATTAACCCAAGAAAGAAAGAAAGTCAACCCATTCATATTTGGGGAATCATTCTTAAAAACAACATATATGAAGATGTTACAACGTGAAATTAAAAAGAGTAAAGTTTGTTAAACTTAGAGGTGATCTTTGACATAACCCCTCAAACATTTCATTAATAGGAAATGCTAAAATCATAATTCACTCTTTGAGATAAATCAATACTTCTTTTAGGGAGAAAGGAGTGAGAGGTCCAGGTGGGATACGTATCCAAAATAGGTGGGGGAGCCATCAAGAGGTCACGGAGGTTGCCATGGAGGGTGACGGCGGAGCGGGTGGCGGGCTCCATGGCATACCACTTGATGCAGACGAGGGCGGCGTAGTTATGGCCACGAACGTCGAGCATGGCGACGATTATGTTTTTTCGCGAAATTTGGATAAAACAGGACCCTAATCGACTATGTTGTTTGCATAGTCGATTAATAAATCAACTATGTTTTTTATATTCGATTCATTACTTTTAGGTCTAATATATGCTTTAATATTTCAATCAACTATAGTCGATTAATAAATCGACTATGCAAACAACATAGTTGATTACCGTCCATTTTATTCCAAATTTGACGAAAAAACATAAAGTAAATTAGAAAACTGCGAAGAAACAGTAAGAGGGTGTTTTCTCAAATTCCTTAAACTGAAATGTTAAATGTCGTTTTAATTTTCCTAATGTCGTTTTGACTTCGAACATGATTTTGACATATTTCTATTTTGATTTTGGCAAAATTCGAAACACGAAAACTGTAGTCCTTTGGGTTAGCTTTCTAGTCCAACTTCAATCCGCTCGACTGGATCCTGTGTGACAAAGTTATGCATGAATGAGTCACATTTTGAATTTTAGATACCTCAATACATCAAAGTTGTGGGCAGTATCCATCGATTCATGTATATCTTTCTCATCCGATATCAAATTTTGGTGATTCAAGTTGGATTAGAAAACTAACTCATAATACTACAAATTCTATTTTTCGGATTTTGCTAAATTTGAAATAAAAAATTATCAAAATCACGTTTGAAGTCGTAACGGTAATATTAAAGCTCGAACGACATTTATCACATCCCTTTCTCAAATTATTTTTTTAAGAGTCCTCACTTTTCCAAATGGGGGGTCTCGCTACTTTTTTTCCAAAAATAAAAGATCCACAATGCCCAATAATTGTCAGTTGAATTGGGGCTATTTTGTATCTATATATAATGATTATTTGAGATAGCTCCCTCACTAGCTTACATAATGTGGGATAAGTTCGATTTTTTATTTTTTATTTTCTTCTATTTGTGTTTTGAGTAAAATTCATTAGTTGTAAGTTTCTTTTGATACAAACCCAAATAATTAGCTTATACCTTATTTAATTACCTTTTCATCAAACCCTAATTATGGTTTGTTTTATCTTATTTTATTTTGATTATTATTATTTTTATTTATTTATTAAAAAATATAATTTATAAAACATTAAATATTTTTTTTTTCAGCGGTGGTCTGAGCAGTCAAAAGCCCAGTTAGTTGACTAAGCATTAGTTACCTTCAATTAGTTGACATTCATTTTTTTTATGTTATCTTTTTTTTTTAACTTTAATATTTAATTTAAATTGTTTTTTCTCGACAGCAGGTTGTCGAAGCTTTGGTTAGCTGACTCAGCATTAGTTAACTTCAATTAGTTGATATTCATTTTTTTTTATTTGTCTTTTTTTTTTCCAATCTTTTCTTTCTCCAGCGGAAGGTCGTCTCGAAGCTCTGGTTAGCTGACTTTGCATTTGTTAATTTCAACATTAGTTGACATTCCTTTTTTTGTCTTTTTTCATTTTTCTTTTTTAAATTTTTTTTTTCCGACGGTGGGTCGTCACTCGTCGGAGTTTCGGTTAGCAGGCTCAACATTAGTTAACTTCAACATTAGTTGTTATTTGACATTCCATTGTTTTCAATTATTGTTATTATTATTATCACCACCACCGGAAGGAGAGGCGCATGTCATCGACGCTGGAAATTCTGAACCGTAGCTTTTGAAAGAATTTATGGTCCCGAATTCGTATTATACAGAGATGTTATCTGAGTTGTTGTGACACTTGAGATAACATGCAGCGGAAATATACAGATTAAAAGACAAACACTCAGAAGTAAAAATGTTCACAAGTAAAGACTTGTGAACTTGCCCTTTACAGGACGGAAAAATATATTAAAATCAGTATTCTAAGAATACAAACAGAAGAGGTGCGAAAACTTCTTCCTTATGAATGAATCTTTTTCAAGATCATTCTTACAATCAAATCTAGATACTAAAAGAAAACTATTAAAAATTCTAGATTTCAAAGAATGTACTCTTAAAGAGTACGTACAACAGATCCTAGAAACACTCTAAAAATATTCAAGATCAGCAGTTCAGCACACTCTATGTTTCTTCGAAAATCTGTACAAATCTTGAGTCTTGAGTTTGGTATTTATAGACTTGCCAAGCTTCCACTCCTCAGCCCATGATCTGCAAGAAAACCAACCACAAGAGCACTCAAGATAATGGGTTAGTGGGTTAGTTAGGAAGTTAGAATAAAACCCACAATTAAACCCACTAATCACTACTTAGCCCACTAAGTCATAACACTTAGGCCACTAAGTAATAACTAAAATTTAGTTTAAAAGTAAGAGAGTTAAAAAACACTTTTGTAAAATATAACAACGTGTTTCAAACTCCCCCTTTTTAACTTTCTGATCAAAACTAAATTTTAGCTAGAAATCCCCCTGAGATATTGCTTGAACTCCCCCTGAATTTGAAAGTATCAAAAATAATATAGAAAGATCAATTCAAAACAAATTCAGCAAGATAGTCCAACAAAAAAAACTTAAACAAGAAATAACCAAAGTGCAGTCCTAATTAAAAGTTCAGGGGAAAATAAAAAACAGAACAAAATCAAAATATTGTTCATGAAAACATTTAAAGTAGAATCTCCAAAGTCTCTTCTGTGTCAGCTGCTGCTCCTCCATCACTTGCACTGGATCCACTGCTCTCCTCTTCACCCTCATTCTTTGCTTCTTCTTCATTAACTCCTTGCCCTCTGCCTCTGGCATCCAAAGGGTGGGAAGTTCCTGCTTCAGCTTCATGACCTTTTTCTCCCCCTTTTTGATCAGAAAGAGCCTTTTGGAGCATGTCCACCATGGTCTGGTGATAGGTAATCTGAGCTAGAGAGTGAGTAAGCTGCTGTAACAGAAGATCTCTAGGAACAGACACAAGAATGTTAGAAGTGTTGTCAACATTGGGAGCAACACCTTCAGTACCCAGATTATTTTGACCTGATTCACTTGAGAGAAAATTATCTCCATTCCAGGGAAGGTCTTGGACATGAGGAGCTCTTAGAAAATTTTGAGATACAGTGATCATGCCTTGTGGAGTGTGAAGATACTCAGAGTCATCTTGGCCCAAGTTTTGGGAGAGTAAAATGGAATAGATGAGAGAAGGATAAGGAAGATGAGTTGAGGGTGAAATTTTTTGGGCAAGATGACCTATAGTATTGAAGAAAAGTTTGCCAAAATCAACTGGTATTCCCATCCCCAATTTGTACATGAGTACTGCATGAGGTTTAGTTACCACAGAGACATTTTTAGAAGGAATCCAATTCATCACTGTGAGTCTAAACAGGACAGAGTAGAAGGCAGTGAGTTGAGAAACCTTAAATTTTCTGGGGTGAGCAGGCCAACTTTTTAAACAATTTCCAGAAATAACTTTACAAACCTCAGTAAAATCACCATAATTATCCTCATCAATCACAGTAGAAGTTTGTAAATGAGAGTTGATAATTTTGGGAGAAAAAGAAAAGATAGAATTTCTCACAAAAACTTTGCCAAAGTTTGGAGAGTTTTTCTTTGAAAAAGAGGTTTGCAAATTTGCATAAAATTCCTTTACCACAGTGGGATCATAGGAGCAGGCAATGTCAACAAGGCTAAGAATGTTTCTTTGATGAAGAAAAGCTGTGATTCTATGCCTATCAAATTCTTCCTTGGAAATTTTCTTTTCCTCAATGAATTGACAATTCATGACTTGAGGACTCAAAATGGAATCAGATTCAAAATAAAAGTTAGGACTGAAGGCATTGTTTACCTCAAAAGGGGTTGACAAATTCTTTCCATCCAAGTCTGGTTCTTCTTCTTCTGAGGAGTCCTCATCTTCTGAATCTTCCAGTTCATCTGGAATGTATGCTGGTTCAGGTGATGCAGCAGGTGGGACAACATCTTCTTCCTGCTGAGAAGAGTCTTCAGAAGATTCACTGTCTGAATCTGAAGATGGCAAGTTTTTGCGAAAAGCAGCTAGAGGAACCTCCCAGCTATCATCACTTTTCTCTGGTTCTTCAGCCTGAGAAGAAGATCCATCTGCTTGAACAACTGCTTCTGCCAAGGTTTCCAGAGGATCTGCAGGAGGTCCTGATGGAGTTTCTTCAGTAGTGGTGAAGTCTTGAGCATCAACAGTGGGAATGTCAACATGCTCTGCATAGGACATCCCAGAAAAATCAGGCATTTCTTCATCCTGATAAGGGGCAACACCCTCAGCAGCATTCTGAGGAACATTTGCTGAAGCAGAGGGTGCAGCAGCATCTTCTGGAACAGGTGCAGCAACACCTTCAGAAACATGTGTAGCAACACCTTCAGGAAAAGAATGTGGAGAGGCTGCTGTTGCCATACTGGGCTGAGATGTCTCCCCCTGAGTTGAAGCTGGGGGAGATGAGTTGTTGGATGATGACTCCGAGGAGCTGGAGGACAAGGCTTGAGCCTCTGGTGCTGCAAAGGTAGGATCCCCTGCTTCATCATCAGTTTCTTCATCTACCAAATGGAGTCCTCTTTGTGGATTTGGGTGAACTGGGGTGCGACCACCTCTGCATCCTCTTCTTCCACCTCTGCCTCCTCTTCTGGGAGAGTTTTCTCCCCTCCGGCGTTGTGGCCCAGCAGTATTCAGATCTGGGAAGGGGTTCATGCGCTTGGACCGGCGAGTTGGAAATCTTCCAGCAGTGGAAGAGGGACCCACGAAATCGAAGTTGTCTGGGTCAATCGGATTCAGCTCGTCACCGGGCTCAATGTAGCTGATAGGAAGAGCATCAAGGTTGACCGGATGAACGATTATGGCCAGATTTGGGTCTGCTGGTTCAGGTGCTGCAGCATCGTTGTGGACATCATCTTCGGCTGGAAGGGGATTTCTAGGTGGAGATGCCATGATACAGTAGATAAAAATTTCTTCTTTGTGCTTTTGATTGGAAAGTGAATTTTCGAAAGATTAAGCACGAAATTTATAAGCCCTAGTTTTTGCTGAGGAAGAGGGAAGAAAAAAAAAACGAAGTGGGGAAGATGAAGAAGTGGGGTGCGTTTTTCGTGGAGAAAGTGTGTTTAAGGAGAATAATACTTCCTTTGGCAGTTTAAGGCAAAACGTGACACATGGCACAATAAGGAGTGGACTTAGTGGAAAATGAAAGACTAACCCATGTACCCCATGACCCATATAAATAGTGATAATTCAATATAAATAATAGTAAAAATAATATTATCACTCACGAAATATTCACAAAAATAGAAAAACAAATTTATTAATGATTAATAGTATGAGAAAAATTGGCTAACATGCATAGATTTTATTATCTAAATTATATATATATATATATATATATATATATATATATATATATATATATATATATATATATATATATATATATATATATATATATATATATATGATCAAGTGTTCAGTTTGAAGGTTCCTCAGTTACTAAGATATGACTATCAAAATAGAGGAGTTTGACTTATGTGAGTGGAAATATTTCCCAAATGTTTACATGAAGCATGATCACGTTTCAAGGTGAAAGACTTCCAGTTACTTATTTAGAAAAATAATTCATCACAGTGAAGTCATTATTTAAAGAAGCTAAGCTTCATTAAATTATGTTGCAGCTTTAAGATGTTTGATGTGGTGCTGCAACATATTTCAGGACATGTTTATTGGGTACACATCCCGAGAGATTTTCTGAGTTTAGAAAATCTCTCATAATCTAAGGCCTTTGTAAAGATGTCAGCCAGCTGATCTTCTGTAGGAATGTACTTTAAGCACACTATATTTTTCTCAACTATATCACGAATAAAATGATGTTTAATATCTATGTGTTTAGTTCGTGAGTGTTGAACAGGATTTTTTGAAATGTCAATAGCACTTGAATTATCACAATATATGGTCAGGGTATCACTGGTCAACCCATAATCTCCCAACATTTGTTTCATCCAAATTAGTTGACCACAACACCCTCCAGCAGCTACATATTCTGATTCAGCTGTTGAGAGAGAAACACAGTTTTGCTTTCTACTAAACCAAGAAACCAGATTATTCCCCAAAAAGAAACATGCACCTGAAGTGCTTTTTCTGTCACTTATATTCCCAGCCCAATCAGAATCACTAAAACCTATCAAGTTTGTGTTTGTGTCTTTGAAAAACTGAATCCCTAAATCTATTGTACCTGCAACATACCTAATAATCCTCTTCACAGCTTTAAGATGAGTTACTTTGGGATTAGCTTGATACCTGGCACACACACAAACACTAAACATAATGTCAGGCCTGCTTGCTGTTAGATACAGAAGGCTTCCAATCATGCTTCTGTAAAGAGTGTTGTCAACATCTTCTGCAACATCATCCTTGGACAGTTTTTGGCTAGAACCCATTGGAGTTTTCATGTGCTTGGCTGACTCCAACTCAAATCTTTTGACCAGATTGAGAGCATACTTCTTTTGATTTACAAAAATTCCTTCACCTGACTGTTTGATTTGGAGTCCTAGGAAATAATTCAACTCCCCTACCATGCTCATTTCAAAAGTGTGAGACATAGAATCTACAAAAGACTGTAAAAGATTAGCACAAGTAGAGCCAAAAACAATATCATCAACATATATCTGAACAATAATGATATGATCATTTGTTTTTCTAATAAATAGAGTTCTATCTGCCTCTCCTCTATTGAATTGTATTTCAAGTAAGAAGTCAGTGAGTCTTTGATACCAAGCTCTAGGAGCTTGTTTAAGACCATACAGTGCCTTCTTAAGCTTGAAAACATGATTAGGCTTGGCAGAATCTTCAAAACCCTTGGGTTGTTCTACATATGCTTCCTCATTCAGAACCCCATTCAGAAATGCACTTTTGATATCCATCTGATACAGTTTGATTTTAAGAAAGCAGGCTATAGCAAGAAGTAATCTAATAGATTCAATTCTAGCTACTGGAGCAAAAGTCTCATCAAAGTCTATACCCTCAATTTGGGTATAACCTTGTGCTACTAACCTAGCCTTATTTCTAACCACTGTACCTTTTTCATCAGTTTTGTTTTTGAAGATCCACTTAGTTCCTATCACATTTACATGGTTTGGTCTGGGAACTAAGTACCAAACATCATTTCTGATGAACTGATTCAACTCTTCATGCATTGCATTTACCCAGAATTCATCCTTCAGAGCTTCTGCAATATTCCTTGGTTCTACTGAAGACACAAAACAAGTGGTTCCAGTTAGTGCACATTCAGAAGATAAATTTGCAAATCTTACCATATCTCTGTAGTTTACTCTCTCTTTTCTTCTGGTCCTCATTCCATCAAAGATATCTCCCACTACTTGAGTAGATGGGTGATTTTTCTGAATTCTACTTGAGGGTTCCTTTCTGCAGACATCAAAGATTGGCTGTAACTCAGTCTCTGGAGGATGTACTGAGTCAGATGTGGTCACACTTGGCTCAGCACTTTCTTCTTTTGACCCTGGACTGTCTGTATCTGGATCATCTGTGGCAGAAGTGTCTTCTTCGGTTGTGTCTCTTTCAGCAATTAAGTCATCAACTTCATCTTCAGCTGTTTTACTGCGGAGATCAGCAAAGTCATCAAATACCACATTTACAGATTCAATAATGGTTCGATTTCTTAGATTATACACTCTATAAGCATGACTGTTATTAGAGTATCCCATAAACAAACTCAAATCACTTTTTGAATCAAATTTAGCTAGATGCTCTCTATCATTTAGAACATAGCAGACACATCTAAACACATGCATGTATTCTAGATTAGGTTTCTTGCCATAAAGAATTTCATATGAAGTCATCATAGATCATAATCTTAGATACACACGATTTGAGATGTGACAGGCTGTGTTGACAGCCTCAGCCCAAAACCTTTTAGACAGATTTTTTGCACTCATCATCACCCTAGCCATTTCTTGGATGGTTCTGTTTTTTCTTTCAGCAATGCCATTTTGCTGAGGAGTTTTTGGAGCAGAAAATTCATGCTTTATACCCTTTTTATTACAAAAAGCAAGAAATAAAGCATTCTCAAATTCTTTTCCATGATCAGACCTGATTCTACGAACAGGAATTTGAAATTGAGTTTTAACAAACCTGTACAGATTTTTGAACACCTCAATTGTATCTGATTTTTCTCTTAAAAAATACACCCATGTATATCTTGAAAAATCATCCACACATACAAAGATATATTTTTTACCACCTAGGCTTTCTACCTCTATAGGACCCATAAGATCCATATGTACAAGTTCAAAACAAATAGTGGTACCAACGTGTTGCAACACTTTGTGTGGTACTCTGGTTTGCTTTCCCTTCTGGCACATTCCACATATAGGAATATCCTTGATCTTGAGATCTGGTACTCCTCTTATGGCATTGTATTTGTTGAGCAGCTTCAGATTTTTGAAGTTGGTGTGTCCTAGCTTCTGGTGCCATAGCTCTACTTCACTTACCCTTGAGCTCTTGCAAGATACGGTGTCACCTGTTTGATAGCAATTATCCATTGATCTGGAACCTGTCAATACACAATGATTTTGATGATCAAACACAGAACAACAGTATTTATCAAACTCTACGCGTAGATCATCATCACACAATTGACTGATACTGATGAGGTTTGACCCCAATCCTTCAACATGTAGGACATTTGAAAGTTTTGGGAGTCCCTCAATGCTGAGTGTTCCACGTCCAACCACTTTGCCTTTAGCTCCTCCTCCATAGGTTACACGTCCTCCATTAAGTGTGTGGTAGTTTGATAGAAATTCCTTTGTTCCAGTCATGTTCCTAGAGCATCCACTATCAAAGTACCATGAACCTGAAATGTTAGCATTTAAAGAGGTGTATACTGCTTTGCACAAGAGTTTACCTTTGGGAGTCCATATCTTACACTCCTTTTTGGTACATTCTACCTTTTTCTTTGAAGTGTTCCCTGGAGTGATGTGGCTTATTTTGTACAACATTTTGTCACTGCTGAGTTTTTCACAAAATGGACGAATATGTCCTGGTGAAAAACAGTAATGACAAATGTATCCCCTTGTTCTGGACTCTGAAGTGGTGACTGTGAGATTCCTGGATTCCTTGCCATTTGAACCTTTCTCTTTGACAAAGACAATTTCTTTCTTCTTTACTGGCTTGTGTTTCTTCACTTGTTTCTTGAACCCTAGACCTTCCTTTTTGTTGTACTTTTCCAGTGACACAATCTCTTCGAGCTTAGTTGTGCCGGTATTCATCCTCTTGATTGCTAGAGTTGCTTCTTTGAGTTCATCTTTCACCTTTGCCAGTTCAAGATCCTTTTTGGTGATACCAACCTCCAAATGTGTGATTGTTTCTTTAAGGGAAGAATTTTCCCTGTTGGCAGCATCTAGAGCTTGAGTCTTCTTCTCCAAGTTTCTGATCAGCTTTTTACACATTTCTTCATCATCACTGACTGCTTCATTACTGGATTCTGCTGCATTCAAAGAAATAGAGTTTAAACATGTATAATGATCAGTATTTAACTCACAAACTGAAAGTGTTTCAGAAAGTGTTGCAGCATCCAGGGAGACTCCTTGGGATTCTGTTTCAGAGGAACTTCCAGTAAGATATCTGACAGAAAGAGCTTGTTTAGAGGATTGCTGTTCCTCTGTCTGTTCAGGTTGTTCTTCCTCCTCATCACTGACAGCACAAATCAAACTCATTCCTCTTCTTCTCAAGGTATTTGCACATTCATTAGCATAATGTCCAAATCCTGAACAAGCCCTGCATTTAATATGATCCAAGTTAGGTGGTTCAGAATTTGAACGAATAAAAGAAGAATTTTTTAAATTGTTTTGAGAAGGTGTTTGAAGAAATGTTCTCTGTGGAATAGATCTGTTCCGAGGTTGAGTTTGACGATCTTGTGGAGAGCCATCTGGAAATAACTGTCTAGGCTTGATTCCACTTCGTCTGTACGCCCTATTGAATTTCTGAATCTGAAATGCCACATTGTTGAGGCATTCTTCTGCATCATCATCATATTCCGGAGCAACATCTTCCTTCTCTAATTCTGCCTGGAGTGCATTTGAGATAGCTTTTCCTTTCTCCTTTCTTTGATCTTCAAAGTTCATCTCCCTGGACTTTAGACTACCAATTAATTCGTCCAGCCGTAGAGATGATGTATCTTTAGCCTCCTCAATAGCAGTAACCGTCATGCTGAACCTTTCTGGAAGAGTTCTCAATACCTTATTCACCAGTGTCTCGTTGCTCAAAGGACCACCTAAGGATTGAAATTCATTAGCCAAATCAATCAACTTCTCATTGTACTGAGAAATTGTTTCAGTTTCCTCCATTCTCAGTCTCTCAAATTTGGAATAGAGTAATCTGAGTTTGGTTCTTCTGACACTATCTGATCCCTCACAATGTAGCTGCAGAACTTCCCAAGCATCCTTTGCAGAGGTGCATACAGAAATTAATTTAAACATTGTTAAATCTACTGAATTGAAAATTGCATTTAACGCCTTTGAATTTTGGTTAGCATTTGCAAGATCATCTGGTGTCCACCGTAATTCTGGAGTTGGAAACACATCCGCGTCCACGTCTGTGATAGTTGGTGGCTTCCATCCAGTGAGAATAGATCTCCAGGCTCTCTCATCAATGGCTTTGATGTATGCCCTCATCTTGACTTTCCAGTAGGTGTAGTTTGTGCCATCAAGTACAGGAGGTCGCATAGAAGCAGTCATCTGAGTATCCATCACGAATTCGTTTCTGTAAAGAAAATAGGAACAAACACTTAGTATACGTCAAGTGTTGGCTCTTGATGCCAATTGAAAGAATTTATGGTCCCGAATTCGTATTATACAGAGATGTTATCTGAGGTGTTGTGACACTTGAGATAACATGCAGCGGAAATATACAGATTAAAAGACAAACACTCAGAAGTAAAAATGTTCACAAGTAAAGACTTGTGAACTTGCCCTTTACAGGACGGAAAAATATATTAAAATCAGTATTCTAAGAATACAAACAGAAGAGGTGCGAAAACTTCTTCCTTATGAATGAATCTTTTTCAAGATCATTCTTACAATCAAATCTAGATACTAAAAGAAAACTATTAAAAATTCTAGATTTCAAAGAATGTACTCTTAAAGAGTACGTACAACAGATCCTAGAGACACTCTAAAAATATTCAAGATCAGCACTTCAGCACACTCTATGTTTCTTCGAAAATCTGTATAAATCTTGAGTCTTGAGTTTGGTATTTATAGACTTGCCAAGCTTCCACTCCTCAGCCCATGATCTGCAAGAAAACCAACCACAAGAGCACTCAAGATAATGGGTTAGTGGGTTAGTTAGGAAGTTAGAATAAAACTCACAATTAAACCCACTAATCACTACTTAGCCCACTAAGTCATAACACTTAGGCCACTAAGTAATAACTAAAATTTAGTTTGAAAGTAAGAGAGTTAAAAAACACTTTTGTAAAATATAACAACGTGTTTCAGCTTTAATATTGCTTCTTCTGATATTTTGTTTTGGGTTTTCAATCTAGATCTCACTGGAGAATGAAAAATGGTTGTTTGGGTTTAAGGATTGTTGATAGGATGAAGTCGCAAGGTATGAGATGAAATGGGATGAGGTCACAAGGATTATAGGTTGGTGTGGTGTTGCGACGGCGTGGGAGGCAAATCTAGGATTTGGATAGATCGAGCGGAGGATGGAGCGGACAAAGAAAATTCCCACAGGTTTGAACCCACAATTGACTACGTCAATAACGTAGTCGATTAAGGTTTAGTCGACTATGTTCAGCAGTCGATTAAAGTTAATCGATACGTTTTTTATTCACTATTAATTGAGTTTGTGTTGGGTTTTATTTTACGGCATTAGGGTTGTTATTGTTACTTTTAGTTGTCAATTTCATTATTTGACAACGATTAGAGCTAATTGCATATAACTCCCTGTGTAATTTCGAATGGCTAAAAAACCTCCTATGTTAAAAAAATTAGCAGGAACATACAATGACTAATTTACCCTTACGAAAGAAACATGAAATTGTTAAAAAAAAAAGTTAAAAAAGGAATTTCGAACAAAACTCAAAACAATCTTCCCCAACACAGTGGAAAGTCTTATTAAAAAAAAGGAAATCTTACAAAAAAAAGACAGTGTGAAAAAAAAATGAGCTATTGTTTTTTTTTTTCTTTTTTTTTTTAATAATTATTCACTCAAATCCTCCCCAAAACATTCATCTCCTTAGATTTTGTATAATTTTTCAGTAATCATTCCGCACAACTCGCCAGAATCGAAGTGTTACTGTTCAATTTGGCCGGAAAATATTTGCCCACATCGAATTTACCTTTAACCAGGCCCCCACCCTTATTTCTCGCCGAAATAACTCACGTAGTCAGATCCGGTTCTTCTCGCCGGAAAAATGTTGTTGAAGGACGCATGTGCTGAAAATCCTCCATTACCGATGAACGGCGGAGGGCTGCGGGGTTCAAGCACTTGGCGTTGGTGAAGAAAAGTTGTCGGTGGAGGAGAAGATGGGAGAAGGCCGGCGGTGGGAGGAAAGGGGCGGCTGTAGGAGGAGGAAATTTGGGAAGAAAACGAGTTAAATTGAGATCTATTTTTTTCTTTTTTTTCTAATTGAGTCTATTTTTCTAAATTAGGCTGTAGAATTTTTGTTTTGCGTAAGAAATTTTGAAAATTATAATTAGATCCAAAAGTTTCTATTATTTACATTTAAACCCAATTAGATATATGTTTATTTATAAAAGAATTTAAGAGGGTATTTTTGACTTTTCACGTTAAAAATTACACTCTCAGTTACACAAGCCGCGCGTACAACACACGACATGCTGTCAAGGACTTTTTCGCCTTTGACTAATTTTCATCGGGGGGTTCCTGCTAATTTTTTTAACACGAGGGGTTTTTCGGCAATTTGAAATTACAGAGGGGTGGTTCTTGCAAAAAACCCCAACGATTATGGTAGTCAGTTCCTTAATCGACTATGACATTTATTTAGAAGGTCATTATTTCGTATGAGCCAGAGCAATATGATGAATCACACAAGTTCTGCATCATGAACCTTTTACTGCCCCTATTGCTTAGACAGGTTCTAGAAAGTCAATGTCGAGACGAGTTGGGAAATAGAATAAGAACGGAGATACAAAGAAATGAAAGGATATCAAATTCCCTTTATTTTAATTTGAATTGTATCTGAATCGAACCTTGTCTATTTAAATGATAGTCAATTAATACACCTAACAACAAAAAAAGAGTTAAAAAAAATATTATAAGTAATAAAAGATAAAAAAAAACGAAATTACACCTGAAAGCGAAAAAAACTAAAAAGTTCAAAAATAAAAAAATAATAATAGAAAAATAAAAAATAAGAAATGAAAATTAATTAAAAATAGAAAAAGAGAAAAACAAAAAATGAGATGGGAGTAATGGGAAGAAGATGGTGGAAGGATAATTTTGGGATAATAAAAGAAAGAAAATGAGGATAGACTTTTCTCAAAGAGTGAAATGTTGAGTGTGTCTCTCCCGACTTCTGCTGCCACGTATCATTTTTGTATTTTATAATATATTTCTCCGCTTGAGTTTATCTTTATGGGTTTTAGAAAAAAAAAAATATATATATATATATATATATATATAGCAGCAGAAGACCTACAAGGTGTTTATCACTGGGTGTAAGGTCGAAGGAGCCGTCTCTCCCTATTAAAATAAATATTCTCCCAATTAGCCCCTTTTATTATCCAAAACTCAAAAAGAATGTTTAAGTTTGAAGAAAATCCAACTGAGTCACTACAACAAAATATGTTTATTAGGACACTTTTCTTGAGATACTTATTGACAAATGTCCAATAAATAATTTATTAGGACATTAATAACATTGTATCCCAATACATAAACTTTTTGGGATGCTTAAAAATTAGCTGGATCTAGAAGAGCGAAAATTATTCCTTAAATTTTCATTTTAGCGCTCAAATTTTTCCATTTTTTTTCTTCTCTCCATCGAACTCTCAATTTTACTGTTTACCTCTCTTGTTCTTCCCCAATTTACCGACGACGAGTCTATCCTTATGGTAAAAGTATCAATTGTTAATAAATTCTTTGATTCTATCTCCCCGTTTCCCTAATCCCCTATTTTCTTAATACTAACAATTCCCATGAATCTCCTCTTTTCTAAATTCCCTAACACGCCCAATCTTCTCCAACGCTATTGAAACCCTAACTCATGATTTATTTATTTTGTAGAAGATTGTTGGTTTTTTCGGATTATTGAACGAATTGACGGCATGTGGCATCTCCGGCGGCGGCTTGCAAATAGAGCTGTAATTTCCAAGGTGAACTCATGGTTTTTTAGGTTTTTTCGGATTATTGAACTCATGGTTTTTTAGGTTTGGTTTTTCATGGGACGGAGTGATAAGTACATTCGAATTTCCATATTATCCAAGGTGATTTAGAGAGAAAGAAAAGGGTAAAAAGGGGTCGAATTGTTTTTGTATTTTTTTTCGTCAGTTTTTTTATTCTTTATCGTTTCTCGTTCTGTTTGATGTATTTCGGCTTTTATTTTTTGTCGCTTGTAAATCTTGGTGTTGTTTAGCTTTGACGTGAAATAGTTACATCTCGCTGAAAATTCTACATAACGATTATCAGTACCAACTAGTTGGCAATTGAGTTGTTTTGAATAGTTGTAGAAGATTAAGAACATTTGTAATGCTGGGGTACCTGGTAATCTCATAATCTCTAGTTGGAAAAAAAATCAGATTGGGTTTTCCTATGGATTTTCTTATTGCAAATTAAATTCTTGACTAATTAACTCCAATGCATTTTAGATTTTCTTGCAGTTAGAATTTTAGTGCAATTTTTATTCTCGCAGGTTATTTAACCATTTGCAATGTTTATCTAGTTATCAAAGACTTTCCTGTTGATGTTAGTGACATTTTTGAATACTAATTTAAAAGGCTGAAGCAACTTAGGTATGCTATCATGTAATAACTAATCTATATTTGTCCTTCTTTTGAGGACATTTTCGTGACTGTTTTTAAAATTAAATATTTCCTTTTTTTTCCTACTGGTTTAGTGATTATATTTGTTTCTTCACCAAGTGCTTCGTAAAGCTTTGACACGTCTTTTTGAAGAAAAGTTGTTTCTTCATCAAGTGTTATTTTAGTGATTATATTTGTTTATGCTACTTTTCAGATAAGATGGCTCTGTTGGACTTATCTATTTTCAAGTACTGATCATTTACAATACTCGTCCTTAACCATTTGCTTATTATTTTTTTTTTTGATTGGTTAACAGTTTACAGATGCAGGGCAAGTATGGAATCACCAAGGAAGATTGTGTAAGCACTTTTTTACATATATTCACAAGAATGATGAGAATAAGTAATGTAACAATACGTGGTATTATGTTGGTCTATCAACTAAAAGAACAGCCAAAATATAAGCATTAGATAATCTAACCTATTTTGTAAAAGTAAAAGGTAAACTTTTTTCGGGTAGCCTCCCAAGATGTCTATCTCATCTCAAAAGCTACATTAGAAAGAATGTTTAGGTTTTGGATTAATTTCTTCTATGCTCTTTCTTATAAGGATGATGACAGGGTATGCAAAAATTGCACGATATCTTTCTTCATTTTTCTATTTTGCATATATAAATGCCATATTTTGTAGATAATCTTGATCCCATCTGCTCATTGTAGTTTTCATATTTATTTTCCACCTTGTCATCTTGTGGCGCAGGAAGCTGGAAAATGAAGAACGTACTTCTCTATTGCAGGTGACATAACTAATTATTAGGAACGTGGGACCTACATTCCTTTATATGTACGAGAACAAAATGATATATGTTCGGATATTTTAGTAAGTAGAATATATTGGAAAGCAGTCTCTAAGTTTGATAAGTCTGTCATTTCTAACTTTTGTCTGACTGCAATCTTTGAATTCATGCAAAATTCATATTAGTTGTATCCTTGTTTGCTTCCCAATTAAATGAGTTAAACTCAAATGTTATTTAAGTTATTTTTCAATTGATTTGTACTTATAACGAACTATTTACTTACATTGTGTCTCAGCAAATGGAAGGCATTCAAGCTAGCTACTCTTTCTGGTTTCGTATCTTCTGGTAGGTTGGTGTCTTGGAACTTATACTTTTCTAGAATTTGTTAGTTTCATTTACTTGTAAGTTTGACTTTGATTTATCCATCTTATGTGCAGGCAAGTTGGTTTGATTTACTTGTAAGATTGATGCTTCTGCATATATTGGACAGTTAGAGCTTTCACACATGTTATTTGAGCATGATGTTTGGAAGGTGAATTATTCATTTTTCCTACTGCTAGAAAAGAATATTGTACTGATAAGTCATTTTTGAACTCTATTAATTTTATAAATATTCGATGAGATTCTATTGTAATCTCATAAAAATTCAGACAATGAGTTAGTTTGTTGAATTAACAGTAGATTTGATGATGTTAGAAATTTTGTTGCACCTTCAATATATATGTATTTTTCGTAACATTTATGCTTTGATTATAATAGTTAAAATTTAATTGTAATTTTATTATTTATTGCGTGATTAAATATTTTATTCTATTTGAAAATCTGTATTAAAAGAAACATATTATAGGACAACTATTTATGCCTCAAATTATATTGTGATATTTATAAATGTCTTAATATAATTATTATGGGACATTTATTTTCGTCTATAATTATGTATTGATATTTATAAATGTCTCGATATAATTTTTATGGGACATTTACATGTGTCTCCAATTTCTTAATGGGACACTTATTTGTATCTTATTATTTATTACCAAGACATAAACAAGTGTCTCTATAAGACACTATGTAGGGACACTTTAAGTGTCCCAAACTTTATAGGACACACATACATGCGACATTTATAATAAGTATCCCAAAAACTGTAAATGTCCCAATACATGCCATGTTGGGACACTTTTCAGTGTCGCCATAAGGACTTTTTGTTGTAGTGAGTCATTTTAAAATATATATTATATTATGTTTTACTATTATTTTTTTAATAAAACTCTACAAATTCTTTATGAGCAAATAATCCTTATTAAGCAATTCCAATGAGCAGATATATATTCTACAAATATATATATATATATATATATATATATATATATATATATATATATATATATATATAAACAAAAATATATAAGATTGGGGCTCGATTTTAATGTCGCCTAAGGCCCCGGAAACCCTGGGGCCGGCCGGCTCTGCTCACTGATACCAACATTTAAGGGAAAATACCAGTTATTCTTAAATTAAAAAAAAAAAAAAAAAAAACAGAACAACCGCTATATAGAAGAAGGCAAAGCAAGAACCCTGAAAAAAACATAATGTAATAATAAACATCAGTCGAAAAGCTTCAAGAAGTTGAAATTACTCGTTTGGAAACATCATCCCAATGAAAGGCCTTGTGGCAGCCACATGCGGCACATTCTAATGCCGCCTCATCGTTGTCTCTAGGGTAGAATTTTTGGTATCCATCGCGCGAATCTTCGTTCTTAAAATCATGTGAAAGAATTTATGGTCCCGAATTCGTTTAATGCAGAGATGTTATCTAAAGTGTTATGACACTTGAGACAACATGCAGCGGAAATATAAAGATAAGAAGACAATGCTCAGATTTAAAAATGTTCACAAGTAAAGACTTGTGAACTTGCCCTTTACAGGACGGAAAAATGTATTAAAATCAGTATTCCAAGAATACAAACACAAGAGGTGCGAAAACCTTCTTCCTTATGAATGAATCATTCTCATGATCATTCTTACAATCAAATCTAGATAATAAAAGAAAAATATTAAAAATTCTAGATTTCAAAGAATGTACTCATATGGAGTACGTACAACAGATCCTAGAAACACTCTAAAATTCTCGAGATTTAAAACTTCAGCACTCTTTTTGTTTCTTCGAAATCTGTACTATTCTTGAGTCTTGAGTTTGGTATTTATAGACTTGCCAAGCTTCCACTCCTCAGCCCATGATCTGCAAGGAAACCAACCACAAGAGCACTCAAGAAAATGGGTTAGTGGGTTAGTTAGGAAGTTAGAATAAAATCCAAAATTAAACTCACTAAGCACTACTTATCCCACTAAGTCATAACACTTAGCCCACTAAGTAATAACTAAAATTTAGTTTGAAAGTAAGAGAGTTAAAAAACACTTTTGTATAAATAACAACGTGTTTCAAACTCCCCTTTTTTAACTTTCTGATCAAAACTAAATTTTAGCTAAAACTCCCCCGGAGATATTGCTTGAACTCCCCCTGAATTTGAAAGTATCAAAAATAATATAGAACGAACAATTCAAAACAAATTCTGCAAGATAGTCCAACAAAACTTAAACAAGAAATAACCAAAGTGCAGTCCTAATTAAAAGTTCAGGGGAAAATAAAAAACAGAACAAAATCAAAATATTGTTCATGAAAACAATTAAGTAGAATCTCCAAAGTCTCCTCAGTGTCAGCTGCTGCTCCTCCATCACTAGCACTGGATCCACTGCTCTCCTCTTCACCCTCATTCTTTGCTCCTTCTTCATTAACTCCTTGCCCTCTGCCTCTGGCATCCAAAGGGTGAGAAGTTCCTGCTTCAGCTTCATGACCTTTTTCTCCCCCTTTTTGATCAGAAAGAGCCTTTTGGAGCATGTCCACCATGGACTGGTGATAGGTAATCTGAGCTAGAGAGTGAGTAAGCTGTTGTAACAGAAGATCTCTAGGAACAGACACAAGAATGTTAGAAGTGTTGTCAACATTGGGAGCAACCCTTCCGTACCCAGATTATTTTGACCTGATTCAGTTGAGAGAAAATTATCTCCATTCCAGGGAAGATCTTGGACATGAGGAGCTTTTAGAAAATTTTGAGATACAGTGATCATGCCTTGTGGAGTGTGAAGATATTCAGAGTCATCTTGGCCCAAGTTTTGAGAGAGTAAAATGGAATAGATGAGAGAAGGATAAGGAAGATGAGTAGAGGGTGAAATTTTCTAGGCAAGATGACCTATAGTATTAAAGAAAAGTTTGCCAAAATCAATTGGTAATCCCATCCCCAATTTGTACATGAGTACTGCATGAGGTTTAGTTACCACAGAGACATTTTTGGATGGAATCCAATTCATCACTGTGAGTCTAAACAAAACAGAATAGAAAGCAGTGAGTTGAGAGACCTTGAATTGTCTTGGGTGTGCAGGCTAATTTTTTAAACGGTTTCCAGATATAACTTTACAAACCTCAGTAAAATCACCATAATTATCCTCATCAATCACAGTAGGAGTTTGTAAATGAGAGTTGATAATTTTGGGAGAAAAAGAGAAGATGGAATTTCTCACAAAAACATTGCCAAAGTTTGGAGAGTTTTTCTTTAAAAAGGAGGTTTGCAAATTGGCATAAAATTCCTTCACAACAGTGGGATCGTAGGAGCAGGCAATCTCAACTAGGCTAAGAATATTTCTTTGATGAAGAAAAGCTGTGATCCTATGCCTATCAAACTCTTCCTTGGAAATTTTCTTTTCCTCAATGAATTGACAATTCATGACTTGAGGACTCAAAATGGAATCATATTCAAAATAAAAATTAGGACTGAAGGCATTGTTTACCTCAAAAGGGGTTGACAAATTCTTCCCATCCAAGTCTGGTTCTTCTTCTTCTTCTGAGGAGTCCTCATCTTCTGAATCTTCCAGTTCATCTGGAATGTATGCTGGTTTAGGTGATGCAACAGGTGGGAAAACATCTTCTTCCTGCTGAGAAGAGTCTTCAGAAGATTCACTATCTGGATCTGAGGGGGGCAAATTTTTGCGAAAAGCAGCTAGATGAACCTCCCAGCTGTCATCACTTTTCTCTGGTTTTTCAGCCTGAGGAGGAGATGCATCGGCTTGAACTGCTGCTTCTGCCAGGGTTTCCAGAGGATCTACATGCTCTGCAGAAGACATCCCAGAAAAATCAGGCATTTCTTCATCCTGATAAGGAGCAGCATCCTCAGCAGCATTCAGAGGAACATTTGCTGAGACACTGGGTGCAGCAGCATCTTCTGGAACATGTGCAGCAACACCTTCAGGAACAGGATGTTGAGAGGCTGTTGTTGCCATGTTGGGCTGAGATGTCTCCCCCTGAGTTGATGCTGGGGGAGGTGAGTCGTTGGATGATGACTCAGAGGAGCTGGAGGACAGAGCTTGAGCCTCTGGTGCTGCAAAAGTAGGATCCCCTTCATCATCATCAATTTCTTCATCCACCAAATGAAGGCCTCTTGGTGGATTTGGCCGAACTGGAGTACGGCCACCTCTGCCTCCTCTTCTTCCACCTCTGCCTCCTCTTCTGGGAGAGTTTTCACCCCTCCGGCGTTGTGACCCAGCAGTATTCAGATCTGGAAAGGGGTTCATGCGCTTGGACCGCGAGTTGGAAATCTTCCGGCAGTGGAAGAGGGACCCACAAAATAGAAGTTGCCTGGGTCAATCGGATTCAGCTCGTCTCCAGGCTCAATGTAGCTGATAGAAAGAGCATCAAGGTTGACCGGATGAACGATGATGGCCTGATTTGGGTCTCCTGGTTCAGGTGCTGCAGCATCGTTGTGGACATTATCTTCGGCTGGAAGGGGATTTCTAGGTGGAGATGCCATGATACAGTAGATAAAAAAAATTGCTTCTTTGTGCTTTTGATTTGAGAGTGTGAATTTTTGAAAGATTAAGCACGAAATTTATAAGCCCTAATTTTTGCTAAGAAAAATCGAAGTGGAGAAGATGAAGAAGTGGGGTGCGTTTTTCTTGGAGAAAGTGTGATTAAGGAGAATAAAAATTTCTTTGGCAGTTTAAGGCAAAACGTGACACATGGCACAATAAGCAATGGACTTAGTGGAAAATGAAAGACTAACCCATGTACCCATGACCCATATAAATAGGAATAATTCAAAAATAAAAATAAAATCGTGTAGCACTCATGAATTATTCACAAAAATAAAAAAACATATTTATTAATGATTAATAGTGAGAAAAATAAATTAGCTAACAGCAATTAATAGTGAGAAAAATAAATTAGCTCCTCCATGGTCGTAGCATGTGTTGTCATGACGGGGGACACCTCAGAGTAATTTGATGTTGAATGGGACCTGGATGATGAAGCATCTCCTCTAGATCCTTCCACGTTTTCACCTGTGTTGACGAGAGCTGATGAGCTTTTCTCAATGATTTGCGGCGTCGAGCTAGTCTCAGAGGATGCCTGCAGTTTCTTAGCCATACTCCTTGTAACTACGCCCACACTTGATGAATTTGAAGTAGCAGCCTTCATCGCGAAATAGAGCAGTTACTGCAATTCTTCGAGGATCTTCGAGAGAGAGAAGAGATGAGAGGTAGAGAGGTCCCACTGGGCGTGCTGATAAGTGTTTATTTTGCATGATTTTTACTTATCAATTCTTCAAGTTTTGGTCTTCGTTCGTCCGAGTTTTCGGCTTTATTTGTATATATTATGTTGTTTTTGTTTTATTTATATTTTAGGTAAAGAGAAGCTATTTTTTCCGATTCGAAACGATTCTGGAAGCGAAGCCGAAAATCAAACGAAACACGTGCAAAAGTGCATTATCGTTGGTTGTGGCACTGTTTCGTATTTCAAGCATAACTTTTTCATACGACCTCCGATTGAGATGATTCAAGTGGCCTTAGAAATCTAACTTCAAGATCTACAACTTTTGTCAAATGCAAATTTGTCAAATTAGGGCTAAAACAGGGTCCAAACAGTGTTTGAAGTTGGCGCAGAAGCCCAGATCGCGATCCTGCCTTCCTGGATCGCGATCTGGGGGCTCTTTCAGAACGCTTTCTTGATCAAGACCCAGATCGCGATCCAGCCTTCCTGGATCGCGATCTGGGGGGTCTCACAGTACATTTTTTGATGAAGAACCAGATCGCAATCCACCATTCCGTATCGCAATCTGGAAAGGCGGTGCGCAGTTTCCAAGGCTGCCAGATCGCGATCCAAGAAGCCCAGATCGCGATCTGGGCACATAATTCGAGACGAGATATTTTTCTTTGATTTCTTACTATAAATAGAAGGTCTCTTATTCATTTTTGAAGGATCTCGACCAACTCTCGATTATCTCTCGACTTCTTCTTCGGTTTTCTCTTCGGTTCTCGCCAGTTCTTCGCGGGAAGTTTCGACGAGGGTTTCGGCTCGGGTTTTTCATAAACTTTTCTTTACGTTTACTTTATGATTTCTCGTGGTTTTCATTTGGATGCTATGTTTGTAATGAACTAAGCATTTTCTTTTACGGAAATGAAACCTTGTATATATTGATTTTGATTTCCAGATCTGTGATATATTTGTCGTTCTTTGATTCTGTTTATGTTTTCCTGTATTAAATGCTTTCGATTGTTTGGCTAACAGTTGAATTGATTGTAAATGGGAATGAACTCGAGAGAGGATTTCTCGTTTGATTTTAGGAAAACATAGCTCGGGTTGTGGAAACGTAGACGTGATGCACCTCGGGTAGCCCTTAAGGACTTGACCTAAATGCTCTCTTATTATCAGGTTCTGAACGGAGACGTCGGACCTGTGGGTAGACTCTAACTACACTGGAGATGGGGGTTAGGGTACTTTAGTGTCTGGGTTAGCAAACATAGAATTGACATTAAATTCGGATTTGTAGATCTTTATCGATAGTAC
The DNA here is from genome assembly GCF_000504015.1 of Erythranthe guttata. Next base: position 497,459 of record NW_012194661.1, read on the forward strand.
ACTGGTGGATTTTACCCTAGAAGCCATCACATGTCGGAATTCTTCGTTTGTCCTGGCGGACCGTTGTTTTTATTTTTGTTTTATTTTAGCTTCATTTCATCCCTCATTCTTTCATCTGTCTAGATAAAGTTTAGGATAGTATAATTACGGTACTTGGTAAATTTAGGAACTTAATTCCCTGTGGATCGATATCTGGAATTCACTATTCTACAAAACGCGATACTGTACACTTGCGGTTTTCATACGTAGGTTTTACGCGTATCACGTGCCAAAATTTGTAACAACAAATTCTTATCTGCGATATAAACAAACAAGAAAAATTGAACAAGGATAATTTTATTAAATTAAAATAAATAAATTGCGGGTTACAATCTCTATTTTAATCATCTGATTCTTCTCTCTAGAACAATATATAGTTGACTTGAATTTTCGGAGTCGGGTCGTTGACTTGATCTTCTCCGGATTTGATTTTGGATTTGAATAACGTTTTCCAAGGGTCTTGCGACTTGAATCTCGGATCGAACGTTGAGCTTTGACTAAATTTGACTTGAAGATTTTGAAATTATATTCTTGATGGATTTGGCCCTTCAATCTTCCAATGATCTTGACTTGAATTGATTAACGTTAATCCGAAGGTTTGGCACCGTTATCTCCGATCGAACGCTGGATTTGATGAAGAATGCCTTGAATTTGCTCAAGAACACCTCGAATATGACGAAGAACACTTTGAAAATAGAGAGAAAATCTTACCTCCTACGAATTCTTCTTCCTTGTTTCTTGAATTGTAGAGAGAGTTTTGCTCCTACGATTTCTGCTCCTTCAGTTGTGTCCGAATTGTGAAGGGAGGATCCCTATTTATAGTGGTAGAATAAGAGTCCTTGATGGGCCTTACTGATGACGTGATTTGATTGGCCCGATTTAAATTGATATTTATCACTTGTAACTTGAAAGAGAAGAAATAATCCTATTGGCCAATAATTAATTGATATTTATCTCTTATAACTTGGAAGAGAAGAAATAATTTTATTGGCCAATATATATTTAATATCAATTATCTATTTAAAGTAGAGATTAATTTAATTAAATTCCAAAATATATAATTGATAAAAATATATATATGACCGGGTCTTCAATTGGCATCTAAGTCCTTTGGCTATGTATAATTACACAAATGCCATTGGATCAAATTTTATCCAATGTATAATTTATTCATTTAATTGGCTTAAATTTTATTCGTCTACAATGTTATAATACTTTTTTTCTTTTTTCTTTTTGGGTAAATTACAACCTCCTCTGAGGTATGGTCAAATTACGAAAAAACCCCTCTTGCTTGGATAATTACATCTACTCCCTCAACTATAAATTTTCTTACGTGTCCACCCTTATGGTGTCAAATTCAACATAATCATATTGATTCCGTGGAATGTGCTCTAGTTTGTACTCATTTTGTGCAAAAATATAGTTTCTGATGCACCACAATCTGATATATACAAGCCAAAAAATACATCTTATGATCATCTTACTTCAAAATGTGGAGCTCGAATCGGATAAAACGGGTACAAAAGTAATAGTATTCCATATAATCAAGAAAATTCCACTAAATTTGAAACCGCAATGTGGATACGTAAAAAAGTTTAAAGTTGAGGAGTTATTGTAATTACCCAAACATGAGGCGGGTTTTCGTAATTTTACCAGGTTGATTGTAATTTATCGGTTGATTGTAATTTACCCTTTCTTTTTTAATGAATATCATATGCAGAGTATATTTTACTTAGGAAAGAAAGGTAACCCATCCATATTAGGGGAATCATTCTTAAGGTAATAAAAAAAATATATGAAGATGATTAGAACGTGAAATTAAAAAGAAAAAAGTATGTGAAAAAAGAAAAAGATTCGACAATGTTCAATAATATAATTGCCATTTTAGATTTTCCGCCTTTTTATTATTTTATTGCTACTTCCACATTCATATTAGTTTATCATAATTCATACTTAGGTTGGGTTTGAATATGTCCATACCAATTATTTTATAGCAATTATTGTCTTTAAATGTGTGTACCATTACTAGAAATATTTACTAGTTTTTTTTTTTTTTTTTAACAGGCAAAAAGCTAATGTATATTTTTTTTCGAACCTAGTAGGGAGTGATTACGAAGTTCTATGGTACATCGTTTGTAGTTGGTGCAGAGGATACAAAAGATCTTTTATATCTTAATTGGTTATTAATTTTTTTAGTAATATTTTAATTTCTAAAAAAACAAATTAAAAAGAATATATATACATATATATATATATATATATATATATATATATATATATATATATATATATATATATATATATATATATATATATATATATATATATATATATATATATATATATATATAGATATATATATAACCAATTAAAATATTATTAAAAAAATTAATAACCAATTAAGATATAACAAAAATAATTTAAGAACCGAAATTATTAAAAGTAACAACATAATTTAATCACGTAGTTCGAACTCATACAGTCAAAGATTACTGCATACTTTTACGATCATATAAAAATCCACATAATCTGATTCAAGAGATAAGATAGTTAATTTCTAAAGTCTCATACCTTAGACTAAAGATACTCAAGTAACAATATAATTCAAGCATGTGGTTTGAACTCATAAAATCAAAGATTACCACACTCTACTCTTATGATCACCTAAAAATCTACATAACTCAATTCAAGAGATAGGATAGTTAATTCCTAAAGTAGTATGCCTCAAATTAAGGATAATCAAGTAACAACACAATTAATTCACTCGAATTCATAAAATCAAAGATTAACGCAATCTACTCTTATGGTCGCATAAATAGATTCGAGCAGATTAACAAGGAATTAATTCTCATCAAATAACATACAAGCGAGAAGTTATAAAATACCAGTTTTGAGATATATCAAGCATACAAGCCTCACGTTAAATATCACCCAAAGCATAAACATGAATTCTATAATTCAATTTAAAAGAAAGAGCATATAATACTTTACCCAATCCACATAATTCGACTCAAGCGATCAGCCAATTAATTTTTAAAATCAAATAGATCGAATTAAAGATAATATAAAGGAATAGTATAGCTCGAATTCTACATAACTAAGGATTAGCACAATCGACCATCATGATCATATAATTTAACTCAAGTTTACTATCAAGAGATAAGATTAAATAAATTAGTCATATAAATGTCAATCCAATGAGATGCTCAAGATCCCAACATATACGAAGCACACCCATTTAAACAAACTCTCAACAATTGTAAAATTGAAAGAAAGGACATATCATACCTTGCTAAATTCAGTTTTACTTCAAGCATCACATAATATGAACTACTCTTTATATCTCATAGTGCAAGTATATATATAACTCACTAAGATCAACTAAACATATCACAATCGAATATAAAGACAAGTCTATATAAAATTCGAATCCTCTACTTTAAATATTAGATCAGATAATTTCGAATAACAATAAATCTAACCTCGTATGACGGCCAGGAGCTGGAGGAGTGGTCACGAATGCCTTCAACGATAATCAGGAATCCAGTGTACTAAACACTGCCCTGATACCAACTTGTAACACCCTCCATGTCATTTATATAATTAAGAACAGTTTTTAGAAAAATGGGCTTTATTAGAAACCTTCGGATCCTAATTGATCCTTTAGAAAATAAGTTTGGAAATCGTCAAAGCGTTTTTCTTTCTTCAAAACATAACCCACTCTTGAAATATATAATTTTCATAAAGAGTGCTACTTAAACATAAACGGGGTTTTAAAGCAATACTCGTAATACAGCTGAAGATAAAGTAACTTTATTTTACATATTCCCCGGTTTAATAGACTAGATTCCTAAATTATAGTACATTACAAATGTATTTATCAACTTCTCAATTTAAACACTTTAAAAATGGAATGAATCATATAATCTTTGAAAACAATCGGTTGGCATAAAGGCTCGTGATTCCTCGAACTCCGCTCCACCAACCTCCATGACCAGTTTTAGAACCTCAACCTCGATATGGTCGTAGAGTTTCCCCGTTTAACATGCACTCACAAAGTGTACTCACATATACAAAATGTTGTATTAACATGGGGATGCAACGACTCAATAGCTGTAGTACATATAGACATAAAATCCCTATTGTCTGTATTAACAAATGTAAACACATAGATGCAATATGACGGGATCCCTATCAGATTCATAACATGAGTATCGGTAATAGACGTCGATATTCTGAGCCCGTTTTTAGTGGGAGCTACCCACTCTATTGTCTATCGTACCGTAGTTGGAATACCGGCCCCTCCGTATTTTCGTGTCTACTCGACCGATAGTCATATTAAGATTCTGACTTCCCTATACTGACCATGCAATATCATAAATGACAAATCATATAAACAATTCAAAACACATAAATAAACATTCTCATACTTTATGTCAACCCAATTACTATAATGTGACGGTATCCCTATCAGATTCATAACATGATTATCGGTAATAGACGTCGATATTCTGAGCCCGTTTTTAGGGGAGCTACCCACTCTACAATCTATAGTACCGTAGTTGGAATACCGGCCCCTCCGTATTCTCGTGTCTACTCGACCGATAACCATATTAAGATTTTGACTTTCCTATACTCGACCATGCAATACCATAAATGACAAATCATGCAACTCCAATAATATAACCATGTTAGATCAAACTTGCACTTAGCATAAAACGCGTAACCATATAACACATAACCAAATAGCTAACAAACGTATTCAAACCATTTTCTCCTTTAGAGTTTCTTCTTCAAATAACTCACATAATCAATTCAAATTGCATAAATAAACATTCTTATAATTCACATATATTATGCAACGTACACGTACCACATACAAGAGGTATCACATACAAGAGAAGGGGATTATCATATTATTTCATATAACCACTTTCATAGTTATAACATACCAACGTGATTATCTTAAATGCATCATTCATGCGTTTTCTAGGTTATACATTTATTTTAACATATAAGCATACGATAATCATAATAGCACATACGCACATTAAAGAGATTTGCTGTAATGTTCATTATTATTTATTAAGAATGATATTGTACATAATATATACAAAAGAGTCCCACTAATCTAGTTTGTACAATAGGAAACTAAATCAATGTAATTACTGTAATGGGGAGAGAATTATGTCATTACTGATTATGCTCTATCAAGGAATATTATGTTCCTGATTTTGTGCTCTATCATGCCCCCGCAAGCGCAAGGGTCCGGGAAGGACACTAAGCTTGGACCGATGAATTAGAAACAACTTCCGAGAAAGAGGTTTTGTAAGGGAGTCCGCAAGCTGGTCTGTTGTATGAACATGGGAGATGCGAAGCCTTTTTTGAGAAACTTGATCACGTACAAAATGAAAGTCGATTGCAATGTGCTTCATTCGTGAATGGAAAACAGGATTGGAGCATAAGTAAGTAGCTCCAATGTTATCACAATAAATTGTTGGAGCAGCTTGTAAGGAGAGAGATAGTTTACGAAGTAAATTCGTGATCCACATTACTTCAGCAGTGGCAGCAGCTATGGCACGATATTCTGCCTCGGTGGATGACCGTGCAATGGTCGATTGTTTCTTGGAGCTCCAACTAATGGGATTTGAGCCGAGGAAGACAACATAGGCTGATGTTGAGTGTCGGGTGTCGGCATCACCAGCCCAGTCTGCATCGGCAAAAGCATGAAGTGCTAGAGGAGAGCTGGCAGCAATGAAAATACCATAATGGGACGTGCCCTTTAGATATCGAAGAACTCGTTTAACAGCAAGCCAATGATTCTCGGTTGGTCGATGCATAAATTAAGCTAGCTTATTGACTGCATAACTAACATCCGGTCTGGTAAGAGAGAGGTATTGAAGTGAACCAAGCACTTGGCGATACTCTTTTGGATCATGGCTAGATGAGCTGTCGTAAAGTTTGAGTGTCTCAGAAGGAGACAATGGAGTGTGGACTTCTTTGGCTTCATGCATATTAGTGCGTCTAAGAAGATCACTAATATATTTTTGTTGAGATAGGAACATGCCCCGGGAGGTTCGAGATGTTTCAACTCCTAAGAAATAGCTGAGATTCCCGAGATCCTTAAGAGAAAACCGATTAGAGAGCCGAGTAGTGAAGGTAGAAATTGTAGATGGATGATTGCCGGTGATAACTATATCATCCACGTACACAAGCAAGTACATGATTCTCGCCCCCGTAGTATAAATAAAGAGAGAAGTATCACTCTTTGAGTTTGCGAAACCATAATCATGAAGAAAAGAGCGAAGCTCATTGTACCACGCCCGAGGAGCTTGACGAAGACCATATATGGCTTTATGCAGTTTACATACATGTGAAGGATAGTGAGAGTTGATGAAGCCTTGAGGTTGTTGCATATAAACAGATTCAGAAAGAGTACCTTGCAAGAAAGCATTATTAACATCCAATTGTTTCAAAATCCACCCACGAGTCACAACAATAGTAAGAACAAGGCGAATAGTAGCTGGTTTAACAACTGGACTGAAAGTTTCGGTAAAATCAATACCAGGTCTTTGGTGAAATCCCTTAGCCACAAGACGGGCTTTGTAGCGAGCAATAGAACCATCCATATTTCTTTTAATTCTATAGACCCATTTACATCCAACAATGTTCTGTGTAGGGGAGGAGGGTACAAGGGTCCAAGTTTTATTTTTTGTAAGGGCTAGAAACTCTTCGCTCATGGCTTCACGCCAATGAGAGTGTGAGTTCGCTTGGGTAAATGAGGTTGGTTCTGTTTCGAGTAGAGACGGAATCGTAGTTGTATGAAGAGAGAAATGTTTTTTTGGTTTGTGAATATTATTTTTGGCACAAGTGATTATGTGGGATGGTTGAATTGGTGGAGGGGGAGGGGAATTATTTGGTGCAGTGGGCTGATCCGAGATGGTAATATTTTGGCATGGGGTAGAGTAGCTGGTGGTACATTCACCTGGGGTATGAGTTGCAGTAGTACGGGTGGGATTAAGAGAACTTATGGGTGAGGGTGGAGAACTAGTTACCTGTGGTGGAGATGATCGAGGAGCAGCCGTGGGAGAAGACGAAGTAGAGACAACTTGTTGAGAAGAACATCTTCGAGATGGTGTAGGGAGCAAGTATGGTTCATGAGAGGGTGGAATGACAGAATCCGAAGGGTCACATGGGGGTGCTGTTGCTTTGTCGACATTCTTGTCTGTGAAGGTAGATAGGTATTTGGAAAAACTGTGGCTTGAGATATATAAGTCAGGATATGATTTATCTTTGTAAGGAAAGACGTGCTCAAAGAAGACAACATGTCGAGAGATGAAGAGCCGATTCGACTTAATATCAAAACAAAGAAATGAGTGGTGAGAAAGAGAAAAACCAAGATACACACATGGACGGGAGCGGGGTTCAAGTTTGTGGCTGTTGTATGGTCGAAGCTATGGATAACAAAGGCAGCCAAAAACTCGAAGTGAAGTATATTTTGGTATGTGACCAAATAATTTTTGGTAAGGTGTATCGTAGTTGAGTACGGGTGTAGGCATACGATTGATAAGATAAATGGCATTTTGGAAAGCATGAGACCAGAATCGTAAGGGTATGGCAACATTGTGGAGTAGCGTGAGGCCGGTTTCCACTATATGACGATGTTTACGTTCAGCGGAGCCAACATGCTCAGGTGTATAAGGTGGAGATGTGAGATGTTGGATACCTTGTGTAGATAAAAGGTGAGCAAGAGCTTTGTACTCACCACCACCATTTGTGTATATGGTTTTAATTTTGGAGTGAAAGAAATTTTCAATCAACTTGCTAAATTTTTCAAAAACACTAAATACATCGGATTTGGACTTTAGAGGATAAAACCATGTGTATTTAGTGAAATAATCAATAAAAATAACATAGTATCGGTAATTGCCAAAAGAGATCACTGGAGAAAGTCCCCAAACATCTGAATAAATAATTTGAAATGGTGCATTACAGCTAATGGAAGAACTTTTGAAAGATAGTTTATGACTTTTGTTACACATACAAGAGTCACACACTTTATCAAAAGAAAGCACAGAAGAGGGAATTTTATTATTTGTTAGAATCCTTTTTTGGATGGAACGAGAGGGATGACCAAGACGTTGGTGCCATAACTGAGAGGAAAGAGCAATAGAGGTAGAAGGAGTGAGGGTGGATGGACTCGTTTTTGAAGATGACCATTCGTACAAGTTATGTCTACTCCGGCCTTTCGCCAAGGATGCCCTCGTATTCAAATCCTTCACAAGAAAATAGTTAGCAAAAAATTCAATGGAAACATTATTTTGTTTGCAAAATTGGGAAACAGATATCAAGTTCTTCTTTATTAATGGAGCACACAGAACATTGTTTAATGCAAAAGAGGAACCATGAGAATTAATTGAACTAGAACCAATATGAGAGATAGGAATTTCATTACCATTGCCGACAACCACGTCTTCATTTCCAACATAGTTTGAGTGCATCGAGAGATTCTGGAGATCGGAAGTGATATGGTGCGTGGCACCTGAATCGAGCACCCAATTCTTATTGTTATGGGTTGTGTCTCGTTCAGCTAGATTTGCCTGTGGTCGAGATAACTGAGAAGATGGTTGTCCACGAGAGTAACAAGTTTTTGCACTGTGTCCCGGTTTATCACAGAGTTGACAAACAATGCGATGTTGGCTTTGATTTCCCTGATAAGAGTTTGAATTCCATGAGGAAAAATGTGGTTGAAAATTTGATGAGCGTATACCTCGTCCAGAAGAAGGTTGTTGTTGGCGATTAAAATGCATGTAGCTGGGAGTGTTATGTGAGTTGTGTGATGAGCTATTGTTACCACCACGATGTCCTCCGCGAGTACCACGATTTTTATACATAGCCTGTTTTTGAGTGAATTGTGCAGTGATTTGTACTTCTTCGTCCTTTAATTCTCCATTATTACGAATCAGTTCCTCGTCGAGTAATTTATCATAGAGGTCCTCAAACGAGAGTGGAGTGTCGCGAACACGAACGGCTGCAGTGAGTTCTTTAAACCCATCACCCAGACCATTTCAGGCATAGGACATGACTTGAGAGTCATTTAGAGGGTGTCCAATAAGAGCTAAGTCGTCAACGAGGCTCTTTACCCTGCTCATATAGGCAGCAACGGTCTTCCCTTCTTTTTTGTTTGTCATGAGGGATGACATAATAGAGAGCATCCTTGTATTGGAACGATTAGCAAAACTCGTTTCCAATTTGTTCCAAGCATCAGCAGAAGTGGTGCAATTGTTGATCGTCGGGCTGATTGTGCTATTAACCGTGGCCTGGATGCTGAGGAGCACAAGACGATCTTGACGAGTCCAATAAATATATTCTGGATTGATTGGCAGCGGGCATGGATGTGTTCCATCAACGAAGCCAAGAAGTCCATAACCGAAGAGAAGATTGGTCATTTGCGACTTCCAAGAAGCATAATTTACCCCATTCTTTGCAAGTTTGAATGGAATCTGGGAAGAGGCATTAAGAGATATTAGATTTCCACCGTTAGAAAATGAATCACCTTGAGTCGTCATTTGTGGAGTTGTTGACACAAGAGTAGGTTCTGCAGAAATGGTTTGGGGAGGTATTGTTGTATTTAGTGGTGTTTGATTTTCCATTGTAGTTGTAATGGAGACTAAGTAGGTGGGCAAAGGATCAAACTCTATTCAATTGATAGAGAGAGCTCTGATACCATAGAGAGATTTGCTGTAATGTTCATTATTATTTATTAAGAATGATAGTGTACATAATATATACAAAAGAGTCCCACTAATCTAGTTTGTACAATAGGAAACTAAATCAATGTAATTACTGTAATGGGGAGAGAATTATGTCATTACTGATTATGCTCTATCAAGGAATATTATGTTCCTGATTTTGTGCTCTATCACACATAATATATAAAATTCAAATCCACATACTCTATTCCAAAGAACTACAAGGAAATCTGGCAGCTTCGGTACTTCAACTTTGAAAACTCATATCTCTTAAACTGTACATACAAACATTCTGAAATTTCCACAAAACGTTCACATATATGTGATTAATACCATATTAAAACAGTTCAGTAAAATACTTATCCATGGGAGAGAAATAATTCATTTAGTGCAGTAACACCAGCAGAATTTCAGAACAGAGCACTCAACTTAAAAAATACCAAATAAATCATTCTTTCAACCAAACACCATCAAATTTCTCGGAGAATCAGATTTATAAGTCTATGATCATATCCAGTGAGAATCGCATGAATCGGAATGAGATAAAATATAATTTAACACATAAATCATAGATGACTCAGAAATCATGCAGTTTCGGAAAACGGTTCATAACTTGATCAATATAATTCCAAATTACGCATACCTTATATCAGAATGAATCTAACAGAAATATCTACACGCCCAATTAATTTCATAATTTTCGGAAAATAAATCATCGATGAAACATGCACTGGAATCTGAGGCTACGAATCTGGAAATCGAATTAGGGTTCATTGAAATCTATATTTGATGACCTAAATCCCTAAATCCGATTCCTAAGCATATTAATCAATTAAAACACATAAACATCATCTTATTATTATCATTAATTCAGTAAGGACCAAAAGTCCTTACCTCTTTGAAGAAAATCGAAGACAAAGGGAAAGAGTAAACCGAAGGATTTTGGTGCTGAACTTGGAGGCTATGGAGTGGCTGCTTTTCTGAAGTTCTTAGTTGAGAAATCATTGATTTATTTGTAGTTGTATACTTGTACTGGAGACAAATCAATATAATCAAAATTCAATATCATTATTAGCATAGATTAATTATTCAATTAAAGCACATAATTCGTTTAATCACATAAATAAAATTACTTAATCACCTAATCAAATCGAGTCGACCGCACATTTAATCAAATATTATGAATCACATAAACAGTTAGGATGCAATAAACATTCACTTGTTAAATCATGAAATGGAAATTATCGATTTACTCAATATAATTTCATATAATATGCTTATGAAAATGCGGGGCGTTACAAAATTAACTGCACCTGTCAGACGTAGAAATGCTATATTTTGCAGATGACCCTCTTGTGCTTATATCTTACCTTTAATTTTGCACATGATCCTCTTGAAGTTTGACACGCGCAATTAAGTTTAACGGAAAAACTAACGGACGTTAGGGCATCTCCAACGGTAGGCCTTAAAAATGGGGCATCAAACACTCTTTTTGGGTCTGGTACAGTGTTTTGGGGCCTCTATTAAAGTTTTTTACTCCAGTGCAAAAACCCCAAATTGGACCATCGTTTTTAATTTAATGTAAAAAAACCCTTGGAAGTTCCCTCCAAATTTTAGCTCCCCACTTTTCAGACCCCATATTTGATGGCAAAGGAAAGGGAGTCCCAAAATGGGGTCTGGTTTGATGGCTCCCTTGAAAGCGTTTTTTCAGACTCCAGCCATGAAACTGGCGGTTATTTCATTTGGGGCCTCATTTGATGGTAGCGTTGGAGATGCCCTTACATCTATCAACCATAAAAGAGTAGTGTGTTGATATTACGAGCACAAATGAATCATTTGCAAAAACTTGTAACAACATGGGGATTAAGTGCAATTTACCCTAAAAAAACATATATGTATTTTTTTTTAAATTTATATAACACAATCCTATGTTTTTTTATATTTACAGGTTATCCACATTTACCTTGTCCTGTTTTTTGGGATATGAACATTTTCCTGTGTCCGTTTCCACACATTTTGCTGATTCCACATTCCCGTCTCTCATGTCTGTGCAACATATGTTTTTTTTGTTTCAATCAGTTTAATTTCATGATTTTGTTTTACAAATATATATGTGCATTTTACATTTGAAACCACAAAAAGGAAAACACATCAACGGCATCGTCTTTTACAAAAGTTCATGGTAAAACCAATTACTCCAAATTAAAAAAAAAAAAAAAAAAAAAAAAAAAAAAAGAACAAAACGAAAAAAATTTTACAGGAGAAGCAAACCAACAAGAACCCTGAAGAAAAAAAAAAACTGTAAATCTTGAGGCGAAAAGCTTAAGAATTTGAAGGTTCTCGTAAGGTATGCTTATGAAAGGCCTTGTGGCATCCGCAGGCGGCACATTCTATTGCCGCCTCCTCTTGTCTTTGACGGTGAGCTGTTGGCAACCGTCCACCGTATAGGAGTTCGTAAAATCATGGACTCTCATACAACTTTCATACACAACCTCTGTTTTATATATATATATATATAATAATGTAAATACTTGATATATATTTGATAAAATTATAATACTTTTTCAATAAAGAAAGAATGTCATGCTAGGGGAATCATTCTTAATGTGAGAGGTAGAATAAATAAAAAATAATGGATTAATCCCATTTTGCACCCTTGAAATATAGTTTTTTGGTGTTTTGCCCCTCGGAAAAATATTAGAGCACTTTACATCCTCGAAACACAATGAATCATGCATAATGCACTTCAAATGAATTTTAAAGCTAATGAAGGTAATTTAATATCTTTATTGGTTTTTTTTAGGAAGCCAAATGTCATACTTTTTGTTTATTCATCAGCCTTTCAAAATTGCAAATTGCAAAATATAAATACATCTCATTAACATATTAAAAAAATTAACAAAAAATATTTTACAAAAAAAAAAAATTATCCTTCTGTTTAGTTATCAAGTTATTTAAAAATTAGATTTTCTTCCAAAGATTTCTACCACATACTTTTACTAATTACAATAAAATATCGATCAATGGTATAATTTAGTGAGATTTTATTTCTTTGTAAGAAATGTAGTTTTTTCAGTATTTTTTGTGATTATATATTTTTATTTTTTTTTTGCCTTTTGTAGGCTTGAAATGTTGGGTGGATAAAAATAACAATTTAATTTGTTATTTTAAACCCTGGAAATAAAAATAAATCATTAAAAATAAAATTAGCTTCATTAAGTTTTAAATATTAATTTCATGGTGTTATGCTTTGAGGGTGCAAAATACTATTTTCCAAGGTGCAAACTGCTAAAATGACACATTTCAAGATTGCAAAGTGGGATTAAGCCAAAAAATAATTGTGAAGGTGACTACAATGGGATAGATTCATTTTAAATCCTTGAATCCAAACGCAGTCACGGATAGGGGTGTAAACGAGCCGAGCTCGCCTTATTTCGTGAGCTCGAGCTCGAGCTCGCCAAGGCTCGAGCTCGGGCTCGAGCTCGAGGAGCCTATAAGTTTTAGCTCGAGCTCGAGCTCCTTGTGTTTCTAAGGAGCTCGAGCTCGCGCTCGAGCTCGTATACGAAACGAGCCCGAGCTCGAGCTCGAGCTCAAACTCGGCACAACCAAAAATCCATCCATCAAATTTATTTTTTCAATTACAAAAATAATATTATTCTTTTTTTATTTATTATTAATAATATCTATTATTATATATTATTAATATGTATTAAAAAATATAGAGAAAATGTAAAGCTCGCGAGCCTGCTCGCGATCTGTCGAACAACTGAAATGAAGCTCCAGCTCGACTCGTCGAAAAGCTCGGGCTCGTGAGCTCGAGCTCGAGCTCGATTTTTCGAGCTCGATTACGAGCTTTTTTCGAGCGAGCTTCGAAAGCTCGCGAGCCGACTCGTCTCATTTACACCCCTAGTCACGGACGAATCCACCTTGTCTAGAGTAGACTCCACCCACTCTTACTTTTGTTTTATACATAATTAAAATCCATCATAAATGCTTGTTTAAAAAGTTTGAATATGTTAGGGGTCTGACTTGCATTGAGAGAGATATTTACCTTAATTTGATCTGCTACTTTGAGATATTTGGTTTAATTAAAGAGAGTTGGTATCCAGTTACTAACGTAGTTTGGTTAGGATTGCCATATAAAATTGAGCTCATGATGACAACTAGAGTTGGACATTAATGAAATTAAAAATAAAAATTGAGCCAAAAAAATGAATTTCAAATGAAAAAATAAGAAAAATTAAGGTAAGAAAATGAGGCACATATAAGATTTCAACCCTTATATACATAGCCAATAGAGAGGTAAAAAGTTCAAAAAAATGGCAAATCCTATAATAAATGTTTGTACCAAGAAACTCAATAGGTGACATCAACATATTTAAACGGAATGCAAACGGTTAGAATGTATTTGGCAATGTTGTAAGTACCGGACCGGACCGGCCGGTCGGACCGGTTCGACCGCGACCTGGCGATGAGGCAGTCCGGTTCGGGCTTCAAATCCGGGAAAATCTAAAATCGGGGTCAAATGATCGAAACCCTGTTCAACAGGGTAAAATTCGGAAACCGGCGAACCGGTTAATGATCTCGGTCCTAAAGGCTGTTCGTGGCCAGATCTGGGCGGCGGTGAGTTGAATCCGGTGGTCGGAGGCCGGAGGTGGACGGATCTCCGCTGAAAAGACGGTGAGGTGGGCAGATATGAGCGGTCGTGGGCTGAATTCGGTGGTCGAAGGCCGGAAATGGAGAAATAAATTGGAGAAAATTGAGAAAAAGAAAGAGAACATGAGGGCATCTCCAATGGAGTAAGCAAATCGGGTTTCCAAATTTTGTTTTGGAGACCCATATGAAGACCCGGTAAAATTTTCGAGTCTCTAAAAAAAAAGGTCCACAGTGAAGGGCTCTATAGTTTTGAGTCTCTAAATTTATTTTACGATTTTTTTATATAATAATGTGATTAAGGTTTAAATTTTATTCATATGTGAGATTTTAGATAATTAATTTATATTCCATCAATCATAATTACTTTTAATACACACTTTGATCAAATAAATAAAAAAATCTGAAAAGATATGATATATGTCCAAATATAATGAAAAAAGATATATACACCAATTGATCCCTGCCATTAATTATTTTATCTACATTTCTATAGAAAAATAATTCTAACAAATGAAATGACAAATTATTAACACAAATATATGTTCAAATATAACGAAAATAATAAATACATCTTTTTTCGAATTATATAAATATAAAATAAGCACCCCTTAAAAACTAAGAAGGAAAAACGAAAAAGAAATAAAAAGCCGTGGGACCCAGCAAATAGAGAGTCTCCAAATGAAATCACATATTTAGGAAAACATTTAGGAATTTGGTGAAAGTCTCTAAATTTGCATACCCACTAGAACTCTTGTTGGTGTTGCCTTTTTTTGCAGAAGTTCTATAATTTAGAGCCCAATGGAGTATAGAGCCTCCATTGGGGATGCCCTGAGGGAAGAAGATTTTTTGAATTCACAGAGGAGAGAGAAGGGGGGAGGAGATAGAGAGGGGCTACGTGAAAGAGAGAAGAAAAAGTGGGAAGAGAGAAAAAAAAAAAAAAAAAAAAAAAGTGGGAAGAAAGAGAAAATTATAGAGATGAGAGATAAGTTAATAAAATAAAATAAAATAAAGTGAGGGATATTGTATTAAAATGGAAAAAAAATGTTTAAAATATATAACAGATAGATAGAAATATATTATTTTTGAAATTTAAAAACCAATAAAATAATTACAAATTAAAAATTTTTAAAATTTTAAAAATCCGGGTCGAACCCCGTTGAACTGGTCCAACCGTGACCCGAATGCCTATCCGGCTCTGTGTCCGATCCGGTTCTGATAACATTGATATTTGGTATGTTTTATAATTGAGGGGTGTGTCTGCGATGCACCCCATAATTCGGGGTGCAAAGTGAATTTTGCCATATATATTATGTTTTAATATATTATATTTTAGGTTAAATTACAACCACCCCTGAAGTATGGTCAATTTATAAAAAAAACTCCTCTTATTTGGATAATTACATCTACCCCTCAAGTATGATTTTTTCTTACACACTACAACAAAAAGTGTTTATTAGGACACTTGTTTGAAGACATATTTCTAGAAATGCCTCAAATATTGTTTTTGGGACATTTAATATTTTTTTCCGTGTTATAGGGACACTTAATTCTAGGAGACATTTTTTATAAATGCCTCTACAGTCCATTCAAGTGAGTTAAATAAAATTTTCTTTTTTTTAATTAAAAAAAATTAAGTGTGGAAGTTTTTAATAAAGGGGGCAACTATTTCAAATACTAACTTTTGTTTACTTGAATACTACCAAGTTTAAAACCAAAATTGAGTACATATTTATCAGTTTTTTCTTACTTTAATACCAAAAGAAAAAGAAAATTACAAAAACACCATTTTATACAAAAAATCAATTATATCAAATTTTATTAGAAATTACCTAATCAAAAACCAAATAAAAAAAAAAGAAAAAAATCCATTTGTTGTAAAAAAAAAACCTCCAACCCTCGCCGCCGCCGCCGCTTCTTCGTCCATTGTTATCAACCCGCCGCCGCTTCTTCGTTCCGGTTTCATTCATCCAAGTAATAATTTTTTTCGAATTTTTTTTCTTTAATATTTACTTAGGATTTGATTGTTTGATATGGGTAATTAGGATTTGATTGTTTTAGGTAGAAATGATCGTTAATTAGTAATGGGTGCATCTAATTTCAGTCGATTTGAGCATTGATTTGAGATTCGTGGGTTGGTTCTTCGTTCACAATTTTCGACCTGTATATGTCGATTTTTGATGAATGTTCGACAGCTTGATGTCGAAAATTCATCAAAAATCGACATATAGTTGTCGAAAAATGTGAAAGCTTGAAATGGGATTTTTGATAATTCGACAGATAGCTGTCAAAATTTGGATGAGTTTTCGACAGCTAGCTGTCGAATATTCAACCAATTTTCGACAGCTACCTGTCAAATTAGATCTGTGTAATTTTTTTTTTTTTTTTTTTTTTTTTTTTTTTTTTTTTTATATTTTCGACACTTAGGTGTCGAAAATTGTATCAAAATTCGACACTTAGGTGTCGAAACTTAATAAAATATGAATTGTTATGTTTTCGACACATACATGTCGAAAAATAAGGGTATTTTCGACCTGTATGTGTCGAAAATACATGGCGAGTTTTAAAAAAAAAAAATTCAAAATCGATGTTTTAGCTCAAAAAATACATGAATACAAACTTGAATGGGTTCTCCTTGCTCGTAAACTACCATTCTATTGTCATTTGACGCCATTTTGCAAGTTGTGTAAGGTTTTGATTTCTCTTGTTTTGAGGTTTTTTAGGAGGGTTTTTGGGGAGGGAGAAGAAGGAGGTGGAGGAGGTGAGGGGTTTGTGAGTGAGGATGGGAAATGTTTTTTTTAGGTTTTTGATTATTTGGTATTTAAGAAAGAAAAATAGTATTTGTAATATTTTTTTGGTTTTAATTTTCATTAAGGGCATTAAAGTAATTTACAATTAATTATTTATTTTTTATTTTTTTGGTATTCAAGTAAGCAAAAGTTAGTATTTGAAATAGTTATCCCCTTTAATAAACGGTACTCTTTTCATTTTCACTTGCCCCTAATTTAATTCCACTTTTCATCTGTTCTTCATGAAACGAGAAAAAGCCCTAGTTTTCCCCTTCCAACTGCGAAGAAGAAGAACGCCGCGAAGAAGAAAAATGCCTCGATCTGTTTCCTTCGAATGACGACAACGAAGAAGAAAAATGCCTCGATCTGTTTCCTTCGAATGACGACAACGAAGAAGAAAGCCGAAGGTATTTCCATCTTTGCTTTCCCTATTTATGGTGATCGATTTCAAATCATCAAATCTCTAGCCTTTCATCGCTGGTTGTTTTTTTCTTTTTTTTTTTGAGAAACTAATTTATAGAATCATAACTCATTATGTATGTGTATGCATTATTTGTAATTGCAAATAAGAATATGATTGATATTAATTCCTTTAACAACCCATTTGTTGTTTGATACGGGAAGTGGGGAATTGCGGAAGATAAAAAAGAGAATGGTATATAATGATAAATCATAATTTGTTAAATGCCGAAAGAAATTGAAATTATGCGATGTTAGTGACTCTTAAATTCATATCTCAGGAATTAATTCCAACATTTGTTATCCTTTGCTGTCTAGGCAGAAAAATGAGACTGCTTTTGATCTGATTATTATGTTCTTATTTTTTTATTGTGTGAGTTACTTTGTAAAATTATTCTATATCGACGATAAATGTAATAGGAGTAAAAAAGGCACAAGAAAGTTGCTGGAACCATGATTTCCAGTATACACTTTTAATCGGACTCAGATTTTAAGGGTGATTCCTAGGACTGCTCATTTGGCCGATTTCGACGCTCACCTTGTTGATTGCAAATTCTCTAAAATTGGCTCCGAAGGTAAGTTTTGTTTTTTCTAATCACTATCTGTCTTGGTGCTGCTTATTTTAATTTCATTATTATTATACTGTCAATAATGGCTATAGATGGTGGTTGAGTGCGGATAGAACGTGAAATCAAAGGTTGGGAAATGGTTGTAGTAGGTTTGCCATTGTAATGAACTTAGGTTAAATTTTAATTTTTTTAATATTCATGTGATAAGGCAAGTCTCTATTTTGATTTGTTGAATAGGATTTCGTAATTATTCATTATCCAATAGGGAGAACATATCTTCCCTTCCTCTATCGTTTCATAACTCTGTTTCTTGATTATTTCTCGTTACATTTGATTTGATGAGAACTACATGAAGAAATGAAGATAAAGATTGTTTGATGCTATGAGTGGCCTCAGAAAAACAGAAATCCAAGAATTCCACTTTTGAAAGAGGATTAGAAGTTATCAGATAAAGACCGTGAAGATAATATCGGGTATTAATTCTTGACAATTTCCCTTGTTTGCTTGGTTAATCTTTCATGTTTACTGTTGCTTATTGTCTTTTTAATTTTCTCATATTTTACGTTATATTCATTATTTGTGCAAGCACACGATTTTGAGGATTTTCACTACCAGACAATATACGCCTTCATGTTCTATTATTTGTATTTATTTATAGATCATCAATTTTTGTTGTTGGTTGATTGTCTTAATTGGGTCTCTCTTGTTAATATAGTGATATCACTTGTTTCTTCTGATGCATAAATGTAAGCTATTTATATATTGGGGGGTATTTGAGATTATATGCCTTCACTTGTAATGTTAACATTAATATTATTTTGAAACTTGTTTCTTATTTATAATTGATGTATGTCTTGTACATGCAGATGCATGTTTTCGTGGATGATAAACTCAAATATCTTGTTATTGGTATGATCTATTAACTTTAGTCTTCTTTAACTTGGTTTCCTTTAGAGATCACCATTTCGTTGACTTTCATATTTTGTTATCACTTGATAATACATGAAGAAAAACTGACTTTTTTTAGGTAAAACTGACTTTCATATTCGTTGATTTTTCTTGTTACTAACTTATGTACATACTTTGTACATACAGGTTATTTTGGATTACAATATTTGAGTTTACAATAGTACTACAAATCACAAAGGAAACTAAACTAAGTGTCGCGAAAAGGTTTTAGGCACTAATACGGATATCTTTATAGGTCGTATATTTGTGCCTCGAAAATACTTTATTGGGACATATATAAGTGTCTTGATAACAAATTTTTTTCGGGACATTTAATAAGTGTCACGTGAGCTATTGCGATACACAACTACGCGACCTATATTTTATTTGCCTCTAGAAGTATAAATGTCCCGAAATGGTACATTTAAGGACATTTTTTCAGCGTCTCTAAAAGACATTTTTGTTGTAGTGACATCTCCACTCTTATGGCGTCAAATTCAACGTAATCATCTAGATTTCGTGCTGGTTTGTACTTGTTTTGTGTAAAAATGCGGTTTCTAATGCATCACAATCTGATATATACAAGCTTAAAAACACATACTATGATCATCTTGCTTCAAAATATGGAGTTCGAATAAGATAAAATGGGTACAAAAATGATAGTAAGCCATATAATCTCGAAAATTCCACTAAATTTTAAACCGCATAAGAGGGGGTGGTTGTAGTTATCCAAACAAGAGGTGGTTTTTTGTAATTTGACCATGGGTGATTGTAATTTACCCTATATTTTAATAAAAGTCTACAAATTTCTTTAGCAAATATTAACACTTATTAAGCAATTCCAATGATCATATTTTGAGATATAATATTTATTATAATAATTTATATTAATTATATATATATATATATATATATATATATATATATATATATATATATATATATATATTCGAGTATCCCTAAAAAACAATTTGGGGGCGATGCCACGAACCCCGCAACAGCATGTAGCTCACTTGTAATGAATTCTTGGCTCTACCATTGAACGCATCAATAGGGACCGAAAACTATTCTCAGTTCAATCAAGTTAAGTAATTCATGTTTTCATGAATTTTACAATATAATAATTAAGTGCATTTAACATTTGAGAACACACAAAAGAAAACACCTCGTCACCCTTGTAGGTCATCATAACACACTGATACCAACATTTAATTTGAGGCAAATACCAGTTATTCTTAAATTAGAGAGAAAAAAGAAAAGAAAAAAAAGGCGCAGTACAGGAGAAGCAAAGCAAGAACCCTGTGAAAATAAAAAATAAACAAATTGCAATAATAAACATCAGTAGAAAAGCTTTAAGAAGTCGAATCTACTCGTTTGGAAACCTCATCCCGATGAAAGGCCTTGTGGCAGCCACATGCGGCACATTCTAATGCTGCCGCCTCGTCGTTGTTTTTAGGGAAGAATTCTTGGCATCCATCCCATGAATCTTCTTTAGTAAAATAATGGAATCTCTTACAATATGTGTAGACAACCTCCGTTCTCAATTCAATCACCTTCCGGTGGTAAGTCCGGTGGCAGCCGCAGACCGCACAGTCTAACGGGCTGTACGAATTTGGCATGAACTCTAGGCAACCGTCCTTTCCCCGCCCCAACTCTTCATGGGATTTGTTACATTCTCCGTATTTGTCTTCCATCGTTCGATCTTCTCCCGTCTTCCCTTCGTTTACTGTGAGGACATCTATTTTCCTTTTTCTTTTTTTTTATATCATTCTTTGGGATAGTAGAGGGCCATTATTTGATAATTATATATGACACTATTTAAACTTTTCAATCATGCTATTATTTACCATGAATATCATATGCAGAGTAATATTTTACTAAAGAAACAAAGTCAACCCATTCATATTAGGGGAATCGTTCTTAAAACAATATCATATATGAAGATGATTACGACGTGAAATTAAAAGGGAGAAAGTTTGTGGGAAATTTTTTTTCCAAAATGTCCAATAATTGCCATTTTAGAACTGGTCATTATTTTCTGTTTTCTTATTCTTTTAGTGCCAGTTCAACATTCATATATATTAATTTATAATAACAAGGTTGAGTTTGAATATGTCCATACCAATTATTTTAGGGATTTAGTAGGAAGATTCTCTCATTTGGAAAATATATACAACTAACCACTAAGAAATTTACACCTTATGTGTGGATGATAACCCAGTCTTTTTTTTTTTTTTTTTTTTTTTATTTTAGATACCTCCCTCAGTCACATGAAATCTTGATTATAACCCTTCAATATCTGTTCTAACCCTTAATAGGGACCCTCCCTAAACAAATCGCGCCACGTCATCAAGAAGACTTTATGTAAGACTCTTATTCAACCACTATAAATAGGGACCCTCCCTAAACAATTCAAGACACAACAAAAGAAGAAGAAAAATCGTAGGAGAAATTCTCTCTACAATATTCAAGTCGTTCTTCATCAAATCGAAGGTGTTCTTCATCAAATCAAGGCGTTAATGCGTTTAATTCGATATTACGATGCTAAACCCTCGAATTTACGTTATTCACATTAAATCAAGATCAAAAGAAGATTGAAGGGCCAAATCCATTAAGAACTCAAGATCTTCAAGTCAAAACCCATCAAAGTTCAACGTTCAATCCGAAATTCAAGTCGCAAGACCCTCGGAAGACGTTATTCAAATTCAAATCAAATCCGAAGAAGATCAAGTCAACGACCCGACTCTAAAATTCAAAGTGAAAACATACATCGTTCTAGAGAGAAGAATGAGAGGATTAAATTAGAGTTTGTAACCCGCAGTATTTTATTTTGATTCAATAAATTATTTTTGTGCAATTTTTTCTTGTTTGTCTAAATCGCAGATAAGAATTTGTTGCTAAAATTTTTGGCACGCCCGGTGGGACAACTTTACCTCTCATCTCTTCTCTCTCTCGAAGATCATCGAAGTGTTGCAGTGACTGCTCTACGGTTGCAATGAAGACTGTTGCTTCGGATTCATCAAGTGTGGGTGTAGTTATAAGGAGTATGCTTAAGAAGTTGCAAGCAGCCTCGGAGACTAGCTCGACGCCCCAAACCATTGAGAAAGCCTTACCACCTCTTGTCAACAAAAGTGCAGACGTAGAAGGTTCAAAACAAGAGACTTCACAGCTCACGCTTCGTTCAACATCAAACTACTTAGAGGTGGCATCAGTCATGAAAACAAACGCTACAACCATGGAAGAGCAAATTGAAAGTTTGGCCAAGGCTATTATTGAGGGACTCACAAAGCATGTTCAACAACGAGATTTTTAAATTGCCAAATTGATCGACAAGATGGACAAAGCCGATGCTAGTCAAGTTGTGGATCAGATAGAGGCTCAAGACGAAGTCGAGACGTCCACAAAGCAAGAGCCAATTGAAAACGAGAAGGCTCAAGCTCAAGATTTTCAAGTTTCTCAAGAAGGGATGATTCATATAGATCACGTGATGATGCCAATCAGTGGAACTATCAAAGAAAAGTTGGAAGGAAGCTCGAAATCGCCATCAACCTATGTCAAGCCATACACACAAAGAAATGATGATCTAATGATTCCAATGTGCTATATACCCCCAAAGTTTCAACAATTTCACGGCAAAGGCAACCCCAAGCAACATGTGGCACACTTCGTCAAGACTTGCAATGATGTCGGGACGTATGGAGATCACCTCGTCAATAAATTCGTCCGATCACTCAAAGACAATGTGTTTGATTGGTACATTGATTTGGGGGAAAATTCCATTGATAGTTGGAAGCACTTAGAGGAAGAATTTTTCAACCGCTTTTATAGCACTCGAAGAACAGTCAGTATGATTGAGGTCACCGATTCCCGTCAATGGAAGAAGGAACCTGTCATCGACTATGTCAAACGTTGGGGAAATCTGAGTCTTAATTGCAAGGATCGACTGCTTGAGACATCAGCTATTGAACTGTGCATCCAAGGAATGCAATGGAAACTCCGATATATCCTTCAAGGAATTCAACCAAAAAGTTTTGAAGAGTTGGCCACTCGAGCACATGATATGGAATTGAGCATAATTGCAAATGGAGTTGAAGAACCTTCAATCCAAAAGTCGTACCAGCTCAATGAAGAACATGTCGAAAAAGAACAAGAAGATCATGAGGATGGGGGAAAGTCTTTTGAAGAAACAATACCCTATGCAATATGACAAGTCAAATCAAGTGAAACACTCCTTGACACAAGTTTAAAAGGTCTATATGTCCAAATCAAATGAAGCACTCCTTGACACGAGTTTAAAAGGTCTACAAGTCCAAATCAAATGAAGCACTCCTTGACACGAGTTTAAAAGGTCTACAAGTCCAAATCAAATGAAGCACTCCTTGACACGAGTCTAAAAGGTCGACATGTCTAAGTCAAATGAAGCACTCCTTGACACGAGTTTATAAGTATAAGGTCTACAAGTCCAAATCAAATGAAGCACTCCTTGACACAAATTTAAAAGGTCTACATGTCCAAATCAAATGAAGTACTCCTTGACACGAGTTTAAAAGGTCTACAAGTCCAAATCAAATGAAGCACTCCTTGACACAAATTTAAAAGGTCTACATGTCCAAATCAAATGAAGTACTCCTTGACACGAGTTTAAAATGTCTACAAGTTCAAATCAAATCAAAGCTCCTTGATACGAGCATAAACTATCCAAATCAAATCAAGGCTCCTTGATACGAGCATAAACTATCGATATATTCAAATCAAATCAAGGTTTCTTGATACCAGCATAAACTATCTATATATCCAAATCAAATCAAGGCTCCTTGATACGAGCATAAACTATCTATATACCCAAATCAAATAAAGGCTCCTTGATACGAGCATAAACTATCTACACAAGTCAAATGCTCCTTCAACACGAGCTTAAACTGCATATATTTCTCCTTGTCCACATGAGTACAAACTGTGCACCACATCCATCAAAATGATATATTTTGAACTACGTTATGACTTGATCCCTCATAGGGTACGTAGGCAACTTAGAATTTCTCTAAGTTCAGTCTTGATTTCAAAGATGTATTTGCTTCGCTAGATCAAGCTGCAATTGAAGTTAAGCAATTATCGAGACTCATTCACTCTAAGACGCATTGTCCGATATTTGTTTCAAAGATGTATGTGCTCTCTGTTTCGTTTCTCCCCATATCGCGATATGGAATGGCATATCGCACGATATGGCAAAAATACAAGCTCTCTGTTTCGTTTTCTCCCATGCGCAATATGAATGGTAATATCGCAAAATAATTTATATTAGGGGAAAGTACAGTTTGCACCCCTGAACTATAGGGCTTGTCGCAAACACCCCCCTGAACTACGAAACGTACCAAAACAACCCCTATCATTTACGGTCAACGTTAACAAAATTAACACCGTTAGTTTTATTGTACATTTACTTAATTGCCCTCAAATTTTGCTTACTAAATTGGACCAAGTCAACAACCACTTCTCTCTGATCTCCTCTCTCTATTTCTCTCTCTCCTATTCTTTCTCTCTCTTCTCTCTCTCTCCTATTCTTTCTTTTTCATTGCAGGT
>NW_012194661.1:526311-543260 GCF_000504015.1 Erythranthe guttata
TATATATATATATATATATATATATATATGTGTGTGTGAGTGTGTGTTATTTTAATTAAAATTCCGCAATTTAAATCTATTTTCGCAATATCTAGTGAATTATGGACGTTGCATGGTCCGGTTGAGTTCGAAAATATGCATGGACGGGCAAAGGAAACAGAAAAACAAAAAAACGAAACATTTCAACAAACAAACCAAAGAAACGGGAATACAACTGAAAGAAAATAAGTACTGTAACAACGATCCAGGCCCGGCCCGTTCAGTTACACAACTTATTTAACTGGTTTGATGGTGACCTCATTCCGATGAAAGCCCTTGTGGCAGCCACAGACGGCGCAAGATAGCGCAGTGGGGTATCCTTCTTTGCCGTTGGGAATGAACTCCTGGCAACCGTCGACAGAATTCAGGACCTTAAAATCGTGAACCTTGTGACACTTTGTGTACACTACAACCACCTTCCGGTGGAAATTGCGGTGGCAGCCGCAGATCTTGCACTCCAACGACGAAGACTCCCACATGAACTCCTGGCAGCCGTCCGATTTCCACTCCATATGCAAATGGGGTTTACAGCATTCTGCGTAGTATTCCTCTTTCATTTTTCCTTCTCTTGCTTTTTCTTCTCTTCTTTAATTTGAAAGCAACCTCAACACTTTGAAGGGACTACTTATTGTAATCCGAGAATGACTTTTCAAATACTTGGATTTAATATTTTTAATTGAATGAGTATATAGGGTTACCTCGTTAGTGTCACCCTGATAAATAATGGAAGAACTGATAGTTTCGGAGTAATTAAATACAAACTTCATACGAAATTAATTAATTAAATAACTTTACAACACGATCAAAAAATTATAATGTAAATTTAATATTTATAAAAAAGTTTGAGGTCAAACTTTTGTTGAAACACCTCACTTAATTCATCAATCATCTGAGTCGTTTATTATTTACAATCCTCGGTTCAACTAATTAAGAAATATATTTATGTAAAGAAGGAAAAAATATTTACGTGTTTCTTTGTCAAATTATTGTTGGGGAAATTACAGATAAATCCCTAATCCAAAACACAAAACACAGATCAGTCCCTAGGTAGTTTTCCAAAGCAAATCAGTCCCTACTCACGTGTCTAACATGCAGATCAGTCCCTAATGTGAATTTAATATATTTTATTATATTCTCTCTCTTCTTTTTCACTCTCATCGTTTTCTCTCTCTTCATTTTCTCTCTCTTCTTCTTCTCTTTCTTTCTTCCTTTAGATGCTCTCTTTCTTCTTTCTTTCTCTCCTCTGGTTTCCTCTTTCTCCGACGAAAAAATCATTGTAAAACCCACCCACCCCACAATGGCTACAAATACTTGGCTCCTCGGGAAAGATTGTATGTGAAATTGGGTAATGTTGAAGATGTGGAGAATATGGTTGCATTGCATCTGATAATGAAGATGAGTGTGGTCGACATTGTCGTGATCCGCAAAGATGAAGCTAATTCGCGTGGACAGAGGGTTCGCACCGATGGTTGGTAGGTCTCCATCCTTTTTTGTACTGCTGAAATGCATTTCTTTATGGTTGTTAATTATTGTGTAATACATAGTATAAAATATGACACGTAATAGTATCATGCTAATATAATTATGGTATGGACGTATGGTACTTACAGTACGTAATCGTTATTCGTATAGTATGGGTGATAGGTAAATTTTGTATTGTTTGTACTTTGTTATTATGTGATTTGTACTATGGTGATTTGAACTTTGTACTATGTTTCAATTTGCACTATGCTTTTGCTATTTGTATTTTGTACTATGTATTATGTACTCTGTTCATTGATGCTTTATAATTTTCAGTCTAATGGTA
Organism: Erythranthe guttata; assembly: GCF_000504015.1. The sequence continues at coordinate 528,158 of NW_012194661.1, forward strand.
CTACTTTTATTTACACATGGTATTAGATATGAGATAGGATGGTATGCCTGTTGTTGGTTGATGGTTTATCATTTTCAGTCTAATGGTACTATGTTTATTTACACATGGTATTAGATATGATGGTATGCCTATTGTTGCTAGATGGTTTATCATTTTCAGTATAAAGGTACTGATTTTATTTACGCATAGTATTATCTATGGGATATGATGGTATGTCTTATGTTGGTTGATGGTTTATCATTGTCCGTATAAATGTACTGATTTTATTTACCCATTGTATTATATATGAGATAGGATGATACGACTTACTCAATTTATGACAGTTACAAACTAATATAGTCGTTGCTTATTATCAGAAGTAATCAAGTCGTAATATGAGCATAAATGACACATAGGCTCATTTGTTTCTCATTCGTGGCTTCTTCGAGTAGCACCACTCAAATGAGTGGGTTAAAATACGAAAAAGGGAAATGCAAGCGTCTTGATTGTGTGAAGAAAAAAATAATATAATCATGGTTTCATAAACTATTTCGAATCCCGAAAGGTTATTTTACTGTTGCCCACACCAGGCTACTCCCATTGGTGTGAACCATTTGAAGTTGGGCAAACTTTTTCCCACAACAACTTAAATCGTGAAGAAAATGAAGCTACAAGTGCGTCGATGAACCACATCAAGAAAGTGAAGTGAAGAATTGCAATTCTGAAGGTGGAGTAGTTCATAGTTTGATAGTGTTGAATCTAGTAATATTTGCAGTCTACATGCTATGAAAAACCTATGTACTGTTGTTTAATTAGTGAACATAAGAGTACGGTAAAGTTAGGGTTATTCGTAAATATACGCTTTGTTCACCAAATAAGTACAATGTATAAGCTGGTAAAGTTCGGGTTATTCGTGAATATTGTACGCTTTGTTCACCAAATAAGTACAATGTATTGGCTGGCAAAGTTCGGGTTATTTGTGAATATAGTACGCTTTGTTCACCAAATAAGTACAATGTATAAACTGATAAAGTTTGGGTTATTCGTCAATATAGTACGCTTTGTTCACCAAATAAGTACAATGTATAAACTGGTAAAGTTCGGGTTATTCGTGAATATAGTACGCTTTGTTCACCAAGTAAGTTTAATGTATAAACTGGTAAAGTTTGGGTTGTTCGTGCATATATGTAGTACGATTAGTTCATCAAGTAAGTACAATGAATAAACTGGTAAAGTTATGGTTATTCATGAATAGTACGCTTTGTTCATCAAGTAAGTACAGTGAATACACATGTGAAGTACAAGTTATTCGTGAATATGGTACACTTTGTTCACTAATAAAGTATATGTTTGCCATTCATATAGTATTGTTACACTCTATATATTATTGTGGGGCCAATGCATCCATATAATCGCATTTTAAGACTTAATTCTTCATTTTAAGACTATTAAAAATGAATAGAGACAATGTGGGAGTCAATCAACATCAATTATGGTAACATTTGAGGAAAATATAAGTTTTTCGTGAATACACATCTGAAGTACAGGTTATTCGTGAATATAGTATGCTTTGTTCATCAAGTAAGTACAAGTCTAGTGTTGGCAACGTATCTTCGAATAGACTAGAAAGTATTTGTTGTTCATTTTTATGGTACGCTTATATTCTTTATACAAACTCAATTCATCGCAAAATAAAGTACCATGGGTTCAAAAGGTAAGTACAATTGATCGAAACATATACGTATACAATGGAAAAGTACGAGCATAGCTAACCAATAGTATTATTAGCTCTACAACAAAAGGACATATTGTTTATGGCACAAAAACACATTCATCTGTTTATGAAAAATAAAAAAACACAAAAACCCCAAAACACTTCCACTCCAAGATTTTTCACAATAACGCTACATCTCTTTCATCTTTAACTTCCACTTCTACGCCCCGATGCCTCAGAAAGATAATTGCTAGTTTATGGCGAAGTGTTTTGATATCGCAAGTTTTTGCCTCAAACCAAATATATGTATTGTCTACAGCATGACAATATGCCCACAAGCAGACAAACAAGCCGTAATTCATACACATAAAAGTACAATTATAACAAATACAACGTACTATAAAGTTCCACTACTAGTACTTCCAGTAATTTCGTTCAATACCATTGTTCCATATGACACATACTACATTACAATCAAACATTATACATCCAGTACCCTTTGTCAATATCATTCGAATGCACTAGCAATACCATTCAAAGGCACTAACAATACTAATGGGGCATATGACACATACTACAGAACCATCAAACATTATACTTCCAATACCATGTGTCAATACCGTCCATAGTCACTAGCAATACCATTCAAAGCCACTAGCAATACTATTGTGGCATATGACACATACTACATAACCATCAAACATTATACTTCTAGTACCTTGTGTTAATACCGTCCGAAGTCAAGAGCAATACAATTATTATGACTAAATGCTGTCGGGACAGTACTTCGAGTACCCTGTGTCAATACCATCTAAATGCACTATTAATACCATTACTGCGCATGACACATACTATAGAACCAGTACGAAAAATACAGTTAGCCTCTTTCCCATATCCTATATGAAACCCTTTTTAGGACTCAAAATGCTTTGGGACATGCTAATGTCAACGAAGAATAATACCCAGGAGGAAAGTGTTACAAAATCATGAAATTCGACAACAAATAAATGATCTTTGCAAACTCAAACAACAAAACAACAAATATTGGAACCGATTTAATGATTAGAGGAAACACCGAATAAAGTCGAGGCATAATACCCATGAGTGGATATGTTCAAAATCATGCAATTCTACAACAAATAAACCTTTTTGCAAGCTTAAGCAACACCCAAATGGGTCTATTTTCAAGAAAATGAAAAGAAAAAAAAAAATCAAACCTTGTTGTTTACCCTGCTTCACCATTGTCTAGAAATGGGTTTGTTTATTTTTTTTTTCCTTTCGCTTTATTATTTTTCTGCGTCTTTGTTGTTTCTTCCTTCTTTGTTGTTTCTTTGTTCTTTGTTTCTACTCAGTTGCTTATTTGTCTGGAAATTGGTATAAACTGATAACGGTGGTTTTTTCTGCGCCTTAATTTTTAGCTTCTTTCTTGTTGTTTTATTTTTGAAATACAACGGGCAAAGAGCATGTAACACAAACGGCGCGTTGGAGGTTGAAAATAAATTATGTAAGATTAGTATAAAGTAAAGGGTATTTTAGTATTTGCACATTTCATTAGGGACTGATCTGCATGTTAGGCGCGTGAGTAGGGACTGATCTGTGTTTTGTGTTTTGGATTAGGGATTTATCTGTAGTTTTCCCAATTATTTTTATATGATCAAGAAATTTAAATTGAAAATGCCCTTTGAAATTCCAAGAGCATCAACTGATAAATAGTAAAAAAAAATAAAAAGCCATACATATCTTAGAAGTACTGGAAAGTCATTATTGCACACTACATGCAAGCCGGCGGACACAGGCGGCGCAGCAGTCTACCTTAATAATTAATTTCTGAAATATTTTATGGGGCTATGAAAGCAATAGGGCATTTTAAAATTTATTTGAACAATCTTAATTATTTTTAATACACATTTCGATCTAAAAAATAAAAATTTCTGCAAATATATGAAATATTGAATTAAAATCATTGGATAGGATTTCAATTGATCTCATCCATTAAATTTTTATCTGATTATCTTATCTGGCCAAATCTTCATCATCTTATCCAACTATAATTCATTAGATGGATTTTCATGTTCAATTTCGGTCATCCAATTCTTATTTATTATCCATTCGCTTTCTTATATAATGCTACTTCCTGACCCTTACACAATCACCAATCACCACACATTATATATACAATCTAATTACATATTTATTCAAAAAATATAAATAAATGGCACAAAAAGGCAGCGATAACTCCTCTTACGACGACGACGATTTAAGTGGAATACCATCACACATATTGGTTTCACATAAGAAGTGCAAAAACACTGCATGGATGAACATCATCAAGCCGTAATTCCATCAAAAGGAACTGAATAGGTGTGCATGACAGACTTATGAATGATTACTTTGTAGATCGTACTTTATGTCCGCCTGAAGATTTTCCAACTAGAAATCACATGAGTCATGAATTATTATACGAATTATGAATGATATCATGCACTTTGACGATTACTTTAAGTAAAAGCCGGATGACTCGGGAAAGCAAGATTTCTCAACCCATCTCAAGATGACAGTTGCACTTTGTATACTCGTGCAGATGCAACTGACACAAGCATCTAAAAATAACAGCGACCTCATCTTCAGATGCTTTGAACCATTTTTGTCGTGCTGTCAATGCAGTGTCTCCGGCACAAAATCCCCTCCATCTTCAATGGGGCTAGAAAACAGATTCGGACTTGAAGTCGTATTTGTACTTTGTGAGAACTAAACTTCGATAATAGACCTCCACTTATTACCATCTTGTAAAAGTTTCTAACATTGATTCAAGTTGAAATTCTTTTTCTCAGTGCTCACGTATAAGAACATTACATCATTCATTTGTGAATATTTAAAAATATCATATAATTAATAAATTAAATTATAAAATAATAAATAAAATCGCATAACACAACATAAATAAAAATCATATTATTGATTGTACTTGCTTCGCTTGTTGACCTCAAATTTATTTGATCAATACATTCAACAAAACTCGTACAGCTTTGATTGATTTCCGTCCAATAGGATTTAAGGATTTTCGATGTTCTCTTTTCACCTCCAACGAGAACGAACTCATGAAATTTATCTTGGATTCACTTCCACATTATTGTCATTGATTTTTTTTTCTCAACAAATGGATATTCACTAATTGCAATATAAGCTCGGCATAAAGATATATCTTCTTCGAATGAGAAATTACGATCACTTAAACTTTCTTCAGCATCCTCCATTGCTATAAAAAATAGAATAATTGAAACAAATCTATACTTCTTATAAAAGGATGAATGTAGTTAGTGGTTTCTTCCCTTTTTTGTTTGGACAAAAATATCCTTTTAATATGTAAGATTAGAGGGACAATAAAGTAATATTAATTAATCCTTAATTTTATCATTTTTAATTCATTGAACATTAACACGTGTGTTACATTGTAATGTTGAGTGATGAGTAATATTTAATAATTAATATTCAATAATAGCTGAGTTGGAAGACCAACAATCCAAAACTCCTGCTATTCTTCTTGCTTCGGTCCATAAATATTAAAATGTTTATTTGAGGAGTTTGTTAACAACTCCAAACCCTCGCTCTAGGATTCGAGAGAACAAGGTCTTAAGGCCTATGTTTTCGAATGATTTACCTTGCAACTATATAATCGCATTTATCTAATCGAATCCTCTTTGATATATTGATGGGAATTTATTTGTTGTTGTGATGCAATTTTTTTTAATAAGCATGGATATATGTAACTTCTAATTGTTTGGAGTTTTGCAGAAACTCAAATATTGAGGACTATGTATTGTGAAATTGTATAATTGATCGACGTTCAGGATGAGTTTGTTAAAGTAGAAGATCAATACTAATGCAAAGGTAAATATAAATTTATTTACTAATACCAAAGTATTTCTTAAGCAAATATACTTGACTATAATATCACTGTCTTTCTGAAAAAAGTTCTTCACAAAATCATCTTATTATTTATTAAATGTTCTTACATTGATTTGATTTACAAAGTCTGGAGTTTTAAGTTTAATTTTTTTTTATTATTTTTTAAAGTTTAATGAATTCTCATATATTTTATATTTTGTAATGTATGGCCTTTTTTAATTTAATTAAAAATTAGATTGCATATCTGCTACAATTCCATAAGTTAGTAACAGTGAGTGCTTTTATCTGTAGTTTGAACAAAATCAAACTATTAATGCTATATTTGTTCTATGCTATTTTTGTTGAACTTCAAAGAGTTATATCATATTATTCATGTATAGATCCATACATGTTTTACACACATTATACATGTATATATCAACACATGTTTAACAACCACAGTTCAAAACCAAATAGAAACAATAATAACAGATAAAACTTAGTATTCTTAAAATGCCCTAAGGCTGAATAATCAATTTACATACATAAAATAAAAGGCATTTGTGTGCTATTTTACTTCTAAAATAAAAATGTTGGTCTAATTTAAAACACCTATATATAATCCATATTACCTAAGTGCAAACATGAATCTATTCGACAAACAAATTGCTTGCTTTTGATCTCCAATTAATTAGTATTTTAATACAAAAGAACATGTAAAAAAATTATTTAATTTTATCAGTACAAATATATAAATAAGTACGGTCAGATATGGGGCGGGTCGTGTTAGAAATTTTATCGTACATACATATGAATTCCCAAGAACCACATGCTTGAATCAACGAGAATTAAACCTAAACATCAACACGGAAGCGTACCTTACATCATGTAATCGAATCTTCGAATCTCCACCGGATTTGGGACAGGTCTTCCAAAGAATCCGCAGTTCCTTATTTTTCTCTCAAACGATGGATTTTAGAAGAGATGGAATGATTGCGTTTCTTTGGGGACCACGACCCTTTATATAACTGTAGAGTCCAGTTATATTATAATTGTGATTCAGCCCCATCAATAAATCACAATTAAACCCAATTTGTCTCTACACATTAGGCCCATAATTATAGTCTAATACCCATAAGTCCAACCCAATAATCTTTATTAGATCACAATTAATTTGGACTTTCTTTTAGATAGCCATACACATTTACTTCACATATGTGAGCCCACATAATTATTGAAATAATTCCAACAGGTCGAACAATTATCGGCCAATTATTACCTACCATATGACCTACCAATTTTGCTGAATATTGAAAACCATTATCGGCTTGTTCATTATGGGTCGGATAATGGTTGACAATTGACTTTGTTGGGTAAAAAATGGGTCGGTTAGTTGGTATTATCGGCCATCTATTTATTTAATATTTTTTTCTTTTACCAATAATAAGATGTTTTAAAAAAAATCAAAAGATATTCAAAATTTTGGGAGAATGTATCTTGCAAAAACATTGTATTTAAAATTAAGAGTTTTTTTTTAACTAAATTTCTACAATAAGTAAATATGTAATAAAGGAAATGAAATAATAATCACAAAGTAGAAATAATACACAGATATTTATAAACTTGTATAGTCACTTTTTGAGGCTTGACTTCATTGATATATTATTTTAACTTTAAGAAAATAAGAATTACAATTAAATATTTGTAATAAAATTTTATTATAAAAAAATTGGTTGACAGACATTATCTTACCAATCGACTTTTGAGTAAACTGAAAATCACCGACATACCCATGTATACATAGGTCGATTGAAATTATAGACCCCGGATGTATAGGTCGGTTAATTATCTGTTATCGGTTAAACAAAATGAGTCAAAAGTGAGTCGAGTTCATAATTCTATGACGCGGGTTCGTTTTACAAAACAAATGTAAGTAGCTGAAGGAAAATTTAGTTTATAACAAGTTTTTTATTATCTTAGTTATTGTTGTTTTATATTTTGTAAATGGAACAATTGTATTGGAACTTTGATTGGACCATTATATTCATATATACTGATTAAATAACCAAATATTAGTATTAATTAATAAATATTTTCTTTTTCCTTATTAATTGGCAGATGTTTGCATTATTTTTACATTTTTTTATTTATACCAATGTTATTATTAGTAGGATAATTAAATATAATACTTGGCTATTTGTACTAGGTGAATTGGAACTGTACATTTACACATAATCATACACATCACACCAATGTATATATGTGCATAATAGATGAATATTTAATCACATCTACAGTTGAAATTCATAAACAGATCTATCCTCTAGCTTCTCTTATTAGTAGTGTTAGTGTTCGATTATGCTTTTAATATGTATTCATATTCATTCTAATAGTCATTATTTTGGTTTGAAACGAAAAATGACACAAGTCTCAGCTTATACTTTTTATATGTCATGCAATATGCATCCGAACTAACTAATTGTAAGGTGGTGTTTGCAAGAAGTTTGAAAAAAATTGTGAGTGTATTAAATATTTATTATTATAAGTTGTGGATGTTTGCAAGCTCCAGGAAAAATCAACTATAAGCAATTTATTTCAAGAGAAGTTTATTCAAAGATGCTTTTCACGTGTCAGTTTAAGGTAAGAGCAGAAGAATCAAAATTTGATATTGTAAAACACTTCAAAAGTGATTTTAATCCAAAAAAGCTTCAGAATCACTTTTTAAAAGTTTTTACAAACACCACCTACATAAGTTTGTATTAAGTACTTATTTTTTAAATTTTATGGGTTTACAAATACGATGGAAAATTAATAAAATAACTTCTAGTTAATTACAAAAGTGTTATTATAGAGACAAAAACATGTTCATGGACGTTTTTCAAATTATTTTAAACCATCTTATTTTAAAAGAAACAAAAATAAAATCTCATATTGCAAACACCCCAAAAACAATATGAGCCTCTGAATTTGTTATTAAAATCTTTTGCAACACCAACTTAATTGCAACACTCTTAATTCAAGGTTTGATCTTACCGATGTTCCACAGTTATATCATAACGATTAGATTCAAATTATGACAATGATTGAATAATTATGAATTTCATAAACTTTGAATATTTTCAAGGTAAGAAACTCATGAATAATATTCATTCATTTTTTTTCAAGTATTTTAGATTTTATGTATTTCAAAATTACATAATGGTGTAAGCCAATAACACTCATTCTACAACATTATTTAAGTACAGGTGAATCCTCAAGTACTAAAGCGATTTTATATTTTTATAATAAATAAGATAAGATTATATTATTTCAATACATAGAAAAATTAAAATTGAGACGTGCAACGCACGTCCACCTTACTAGTAAGACGAAAAATATTAGCACAATTATAGATTCAAATATATTTAAAAAATAAATCTAATTTAATGTTAAGGGATTTTTGTGTATATATAAGTCCCCAACCAAGCATCTTTATTATTCTAGGTTTAGGGGCTAGATCTCTTTCACCAATAAGCCCATTCCTTTAATATTTATTATTAATAAAGAAAACATTCATGTATATGTCAATATTACCCCCAACCTTTTATACCAATTCTTAATTGTAATCCCAATTTAATCAATTTTGTCCACAAAAATCCAATTTTGACCACAAAAATTCAATTTTGACCTTTTTTTTCAATTTTTTTTTTCAAAAAACATTTTTGCCGCCGGATTGCGGCGTTGACCGGCGGTCAACGCCGGTCTTCGGTGTTGACTTTTTGATTTTTTTGATTTTTTTTTCTTTCGGATTTTTCGCCAATTTCCAGCGTTGACCAACGGTCAACGCCGGTCTCCAACGTTGACTCTTTTTTTTTTCTCTCTGGATTTCTTCGCCGGTTTTCGGCATTGACTTTTTTTAGTGTTTTTTAAGTTGTTTTTTTTTTTTTTTTTTTTTTTTTACGTCTGCCGCTAAACGTTGACCGTAATTGTGCTGTCGCTGACAGTAAATTAATGTAATTATATTGTCAATGACAATTAATGGGAAAATTACATTTTTCGTCCTCATATTTTACCCACTTTTTCAAAACTGTCCCTAAACATTTTGGAGTTACAATAGTAGTCCTTAATCATGCCATTTTTTGACAGAATTGTTCAGCCGTTAACTTTTGCAGTTAAGTTGGATGGAAAATGACATGTGCCTCTCACATGCCTTCAATTTACAACACTACATGAAAATAGACTTTCAACAACACGTATTGCGTCTTGTTAAAACATATTTTTTATAAGAGTTAAATGCAAAAACTCCCCCTGTGTTAATCCTAAAGACCAAAAACCCCCTGGGATAAAAAAAGTGACAAAAACCCCCCTGTAATCAATAGTCAAAGTCATACACCCCCCTAATCTTTGTGCGTGTCATTCACTCGCTGTGTGCGATTACTTGTGTGATTTTTGTACATTTTGTGCGTGAAAGGACAAAATTACCCCTCTGAATCAACACTCATGAAACAATTAAACTACTCATGATTTTTTAATAATATTTAAATTTAAACAAATAAATGAAAAAATATAAATTATATTTAAACATATTAAAAACGAAAAAAAATTAAAATGGCATACAAATATGAATTTTTAATAATATTTAAATTTAATCAAATAAAATGAAAAAAATATAAGTTATATTTAAACATATTCAGAAAGAAGAAAAAAAATGAAAATGGCGTACAAAGCCATCCATCATCTTCTTCCCAACCCAATCTGCCCCACCCCACCCATCTCCCCTCCTGCCAAGGCCGTCGGTTCGCCGGAAATCTCAAACAATAACCACGACAATAGCAAACCCGGAATGCATAAGTGGAGGTGAACTTCAGTTTTGGGAAAACCGAAGAAATGGGTGGGTCCGAGGAAATGGGTGGAGAAATCTGGAATTAAGTGAGTGTTTTGTTTAGGAGAGAAGAAGGTTTATTGTTGCGGGACGACGTGTAATGGTGTTGAAATTTTGGATCATGATTTTGGATTTTTCTTTTTATTGGAATAATTTTGTAAGAAATTTTGAGTTGAGAGGGAATTCGTTGTTGTTAGGGATTGAGAAGCTTGGTTGCCGGAGAGAGGTTTCAGCCCATGAACGGAGCCGGCGACGACAGTGGTGGGGTGGGGTGAGTGAGGTGAGCAGGGAATTAAAAAAAAAGTGTGTGTTTTTGTGTCTGTGTTTTTTTTTTTTATTTGGGGAAGAGGGTATAATTGAAAGTATTAGGGACTGAATTGAAAATTTTAACAACTTCATTTGGGTCATAAAATTTTTGTGGTTGGACAGATTTATCCAAGGGTTTATTCGTCTTTTCACGAGCGGTCAACGGATAAAAATAAAATGGGTCGAGTATGCTTGTTTGAACACTTGTCGGGGGGGGGGGGGGGGGGGGTTTGTCACTTTTTTATCCCAGGGGGGTTTTTGGTCTTTAGAATTAACACAGGGGGTGTATTTGCATTTAACTCTTTTTTATAATTATTATTTTTAATTAAAATTTAATATAAAATCGAAATCACGTAAATTCCAAAAAAATCAACTCTTTCGGAAATATTGTTTAAAAAAATCAAAATACAGTTTAAACATTGAAAATATTTTGAGAAATATTCTTTAAACAATTGAAATATTGTTTTAAAAAAAATGAAATATTGCTTTCAAAATCAAGATTTTCGGAATTCAAATGAAAACATTGTTTCAAAATAAAATAAAACTTCGATCCGAATAGGCGGGATAAGAAACCTTTATTTCAATCTTCACCCTAATTTAATAATGTAAAACTCGATAAATTGTTTCAAAATATTTTTAGAAGTATTGTCTAAAATAATAATATAATGTTTTAAAACCGGAATTTCTTGATTCCAAATATAAATTATTGTTTTAAATAAAATAAAAATTTGATCGTAATAGGCGGAGTAAGAAAACTCCGTTCCAATTTTGCACCGTTATTTAATAATCTAAAACTCGATATTTTTTTTTTCAAAATAAATTCAGAAATATTGTTTAAAAAATCATAATATTGTCTAAAAAAGTAATATTTTGTTTTAAATTCGGAATTTTTGGAAATTGAATGAAAATATTATTTTAAAATAAAATAAAAATTCGATCAAACTAGGCAGCATAAGAAAACTCCTTTCCAATTTTCACCCATATTGAATGATTTAAAACTCCACATATGGTCTCACAATTGGGATTTTTGGAATTGACTAGAGGTGAAAATTGGAATGGAGATTTCTAATTCCCCAATTCCTATCGGGTTTTTTATTTTGGTTTGAAACGATATATTTTAATTAAATTCCAATGCCGATTTTGGAACAATATTTTAAATTTTTAAACTATATTTTGATTTTTTTAAACAATATTTTCGAAAGAATTGATTTTTTTGGAATTTACGTGATTTTGATTTTATATTAAATTTTAATTAAAAATAAAAATTATAAAAAATATGTTTTAACAAGACTCAAAGCGTGTTGTTAAAAGTCCAGTTTCATGTAGTGTTGTAAATTGAAGGCATGTGAGAGGCACATGCCATTTTCCATCCAACTTAACTGCAAAAGTTAACGGCGGACCAATTCTGTCAAAAAATGGCATGATTAAGGACTACTACTGTAACTCCAAAATAATGTTTAGGGGCCGTTTTGAAAAAGTAGGTAAATTATGAGGACGAAAAATGTAATTTTCCCACAATTAATTAATGTAATTGTAATGCCGTTGACAATATAATACATTTATGTAAGTGTTCTGCCATTGACAGTAAATTAACGTAATATTATTATTTTTTATTTTTTGTTATTTTTTTCTTTAGTTTGATTTGTTGACAAGTCAACGTAATTATATTACTGTCATTGACAGTAAAATAACTGTAAACACAATAATATTACTGTCAACAACATCAATATTATTATTTTTTTGGGTTTTTTGTTTTGTTTGAGTTATTGACGGAGTAAGGTAATAATATTACTGTTTATTATTGTAATATTACTGTAAACACAATAATATTACTATGGTTGACAGTAATATGATGCGATCTCTTGAGTATCATAAGATTTCTTTACTGAACGTAAGAAAACTCTTCTTTATTATTTCTCTTCATAATAAAACCCTAGCACAATACGACTATTTAAAGAGAATAAAACCCTAGAATCCTAATCTAACTAGGAAAGATAATTACCTAAACTAATAAAATACTTAATATCTAACCTAACCTCTAACTCACGGCTATGTATATAATAAACCTAACTATTCTAATTAATTAATAATTAAATAATGACTAACTAATAATTAACGATATATTAAATAATAATATATCGTATCAAACCACCCCTCTTGAAATGAACCTTGTCCTCAAGGTTCCAATAATTGCAGCTCTCTCTTTTGCGCTTCCACCTGTGTTTGACTACATCGAATTGCGTCCCGAGTGAATCCGAAAAACATGACGAACGATCAAGATTTTTACCACATTGTTTAGGTTGATCGAACGAACTCCTCAAGGCTTTTGGAAAAATTCTCAATATTTTTCCCGATAAATAAGCCTCTTCAATTACCTTTTCAGATTCCGGTTCATTCACAATCACCAATTCTTGTTCGTCTTTTTTCCTTTCAACAACATGGAAATCTCCCAATATCCATTGTAGTTCTTCATTCTCATCTGTGGTTAATTCCTCATCTTCGTCCCAAATTATCTCCGTTAACTCCGATTCTTCTTCTTTCGGCTCTTCGTCCCACTTTATATCAGTTGAATCTGATTCTTCTTCTTCCGGCGAACTCACAAAAAATTGGGGTTCTTTGAAAAAATCACCGTCGTCCTCTTCCTCTTCCTTTTGCGGTAGGCTTGGCATTGGCGGCGGCGGTGGATCTTCGAAAAAGTCATCATCATCCTCGTCCTCTTCCTCCGGCGATAGGCTCGGCGGCGGCGGTAGTGGTGTTGTTGGTCGGCGGTGGCGGTCTCTTCGGCTCTTATGTTGGCGCCGTCCTTGACTTTGTTCGAGCAGTTTTTGGAGACCAATCCGTATCTCCTCCACGGATTTTTCCAATCGCTCTAAACGTTTTCTCTCGGACGACATAATTTCGCAAAGTGTTGATGTAATCTCAACTTTCCTCCAGCGTAGCTTTGATATAATCTCTGCCTTGCTAACGAAGCGTTGATGTTAATCGCAACTTCGCTCTGATACCAATTGATGCGATCTCTTGAGTATCATAAGATTTCTTTACTGAACGTAAGAAAACTCTTCTTTATTATTTCTCTTCATAATAAAACCCTAGCACAATACGACTATTTAAAGAGAATAAAACCCTAGAATCCTAATCTAACTAGGAAAGATAATTACCTAAACTAATAAAATACTTAATATCTAACATAACCTCTAACTCACGGCTATATATATAATAAACCTAACTATTCTAATTAATTAATAATTAAATAATGACTAACTAATAATTAACGATATATTAAATAATAATATATCGTATCATAATATTGCTGTTATTATAGTAATATTGCTGTCAACCACATCAATATTATTATTTTGTTTCGATTTTTTTGTTTGTTTGAGTTATTCATGGAGTAACGTAATAATATTACTGTCTATTATTGTAATATTAATGTGGTTGACGGTAATATTACTTTTATTATAGTAATATTACTGGGGCCATTTATTTTTTTACAACAGGTGGGCCAACTTTTTTGAAAACTAGGACACATTTTCAACCTTTTTTTATTTCTACAATAACGCGTCATTCAAAGTGACGCCCTTTAAAATGCTGCCACGTGTCAAGGTTATTGTAGGCAATTTTGTATTTTTATCAACTAAAATATTAATGGAAAAATAAAAAAATGTGTGGGGCCCGCACGGTAAAAGAGGAGATGGTGTTGGTGGGTTTGGGGTTAAGAGACCGAATGGGGGGTTTTGGGGGTAAGGTGATATGTGGGACCCTTTTTGTAGCATTTTTAATTGGTTTATTTAATTAATTTGTCTTGAATAACTAATAAAAATAATAATTAAGTAAAACATATGTATTTTTTTACTTAATAATTTTGTAATAAGTAATTACAAAACATTGTTTTTTTATTTTAGATCCTAATTCAGAATTCCATAATTTCACCATTATTCTAAAATTTCAAAACATTGTGAAAACTTTTATAATTTTGAAAATAATAATAATAATAATAATAATAATAATAATAATAATAATAATAATAATAATAATAATAATAATAATAATAATAATAATAATAATAATAATAATAATAATAATAATAATAATAATAATAATAATAATATATTCTTTAACTTTAAACCCATAATTCTGAAATTATAAAATAATTAAAAAATATTAGAAAAAGTATATTATATCTGTTTTTATTTCAAAATTGTAGAAGTTTCAAAATTTTATAGATATTCTAAAGTTATGTTTCCCAAAGTTATTCGGAAATTTAAAATATATCAAGTTTTTAAATTAAAAAAATGTTGATATTGTCAAAATAATTTAAAAAATTAAAATTATAGTAATTTCAGAATTTTAGTTTC
>NW_012194661.1:545218-607957 GCF_000504015.1 Erythranthe guttata
TTTGTTGAACGGTCACAAAGTAATATTACTCTATTACACAATAATAATGAGTTTTGTTGTGTTAATATTACTGTGCTAAAGATTAATATAGCAATATTGCTGTGTTCAACTGTAGTTAAGTTAATTTTACTGTGTTTAAAAGTAATATAGTTAATATTACTGTCAATCACAGCAATATTGTTGTTTAAACGAAAGTATTTTATTTTTTGAAAAAGTCAACGCCGGAGACCGGCAAAAAAATATGGAAGAAAAAAAAATAAAAAAATAAAAAATAAATTGAAAAGTCAACGCCGGAGACCGCCAGAATCCGGCGGCAAATTTTTTTTTCTGAAATAAAAAAGTTTTCGGTTAAAATTGAATAATTTGTGAAATTTGAGGTCAAATTAAGGTTAAATTAAGTTAATGGTGAAATTGGAGTATATTAAATAATGAGGGGTTATTTTAGTCTTTTACAAAATCTGGATCATGTGTGGATTTATTGGTAAGGAAGTTTTTTGTCTAGATCTCTTTATGAATAAGTACCCATTGATGAGCTTTTTTGTAATTAGGGTTGTGCGTTGGTTGGTTTGGTTAAAAACCAACCATAAAACCAACCAAACCTATCCAACCAACTTTGGTATATATTAGAAACCGTTATCGACCCAATTTACATGGGTTGGGTGATGGTTGAAAACCAATTTTGTGGGTTGGTTGATGGTTTAGTTGATGGGCCATCTATCTAAATATTTTTTAATTGTTTTTTAATATTTTATTAGTTGCCATAACGTTATATCTTTTATAAATTAAATATGACAAGTTCAACAATATTCAAATAAAAGATTCAAAACATTACGGACATATGTATCGCAATTAAACATAAATAGTTCAATAAATAATAATGGGTAAATAGCACTTGACCCCCATGTGGTTTCCGTATTTTGCACTCAACCCCCATGTGGTATCAATATAGGAGGATAACCCCCTTGTGGTTTATGATGAGTAGCTTTCGTAAGATATTCAATAGTGAGTGTATTTCACTCGCCCAATTCGCAAGTGGTGGAGTTTTTCCAAGCTATAAATTTCTAAAAATACCCATGTTGCCCTTCTTGTATGAACCCCATGCTCATTTCTAATTTCTTTAAACTACTAGTTAATCAAACTTTAGTAAGCCAATTTAAAAAATATGTGATTTAGTAAAATAAGAAAAATACATAAATTACTAAGATATGTTAATGCACGCACAAGTATTAGGATTGCTTTCGGTAATTAGAAATTATTGTTTTCTTTCATTTTTAAAATTTGTTCGAAACAAAGTCTTTTTATTTTACCGCCAAAATATAATGATAAAAGTAAAATAAAAATTTCGCTGTTATACAATAAATCTTTGGGACATTTAGATGAACAATGACAATAAATAAATAAATAAATAAGTAAAATATGTATAACAAAAAGATTCAACAAACGTATATTAAAATTAAAAACTTATGTTGGAGTTGTCATCACCAGGTTTTGCTTGGATATAATACTCCGCAATCACACACGAAATTTTGTTCATTATGTTATTTTCATATAATAAAATAATGTGAGCCCTAATTGTTTATCAAGTGAAGTAAACCTAAACAATACTAGTATGAGATAAATAAAAGGGCAAAATAGACATTTACCTCTTTTAGTTACTGATATTATCAAAAGCTACTACTCATAAACCACAAGGGGGTTATCCGCCTATATTAATATCACATGGGGGTTAAGTGCAAAATATTGAAACCACGTAGGGGTCAAGTGCTATTTACCCAATAATAATCGTCCAAATATTTTAGGCTATATTTCTTTAAATTAAAATAGTTCAAATTAGATAATTAGGTTAGATTTATTGCTTTTAGGATTTTGGTCAATATTAGACAGTTTAATACATGTGATATAAAATAGAAATTTGAAATTAAAAATGTTAAATATTTTAATTAAAATTAATAAATGATAAATTAATAAATAAAGTTGGTTGGCCGATATTACCCGACTAACCAACTTTTTAGCATATTAGAAACCATTATCGACCCAATTATATATGGGTTGGTTGACATTATCGACCCTACTTAAATGGGTCGGTTGATGGTTGATTATCCATCACAAATTATTGGTCGAAAATGGGTTGATTGGTAGTTAAAACCGATCCATGCACAACCCTACATGTAATGACCCCTAATTTTAAATATAAAATAAACTCCCCTAAAAAACTTAAAGAAAAGAAAAATGAAAAGCTAAACTTAAATAATAACCTAATCACCACCACCCCACCCACCAAACCCCTAAATAAGTGTATTTATCCCACAGCCACCCCCAAGATTCATGCAAAATTTGATGTTACACATGATTATTTACACTGGTTGGATTTGAACCGTAAATCTACACATAATCACACAGACACTCATGTGTATATGTGCTTAGTGAGTAGTTATTTAATTAAATTTACGGTTTAAATTCACCGGGTATAAATAACCAGGTGTAGCATCTTACTTTCCCAACATTCACCAACAATAGCAACACGACTCAGATTTGTCTCATAAAAAAAAAAGAAAACAAAAAAGCTGAAAAACTTTAATACCCAACGGCATTGCTCATCCCACCCACCGTCATTTCAACTTCAGCAACGGACAACCCTCTCTCTAAATAATTATCTACAAGCCATTGTCGAAAAAAGAAAAAAAAAACTCACTAAAATTGAATTGAAGAATGTTTGGATGAAATTGAAGAATGTTTGAAGAAGTGAATGAAGAAGATGAAACCCACTAAAGTATTTATGCTTTTTTTCATCTTTTTTCTTACCATTGGAAGTCCAACGGTCATTTTTCTTGGCTGATTTACTTTCTTATATATTGATAATGAATACATGGGTCTCTAAAATAGAGGTAGTGGATAGACATATATGCATAATTGGGTCAACCTAATGGGCTTACGATTCCTTTACTTATTGGATCACAAACCTAATATTAAAGATCACTATCACCGAGGCCCAATGACCTTCAAATAAGGTTTGTGCTCGACAATCTTGATTAATCTATAAATAAAGGTTTGAACGTATTCCTTAAGGTACGTCCTATTAACTGAGCAATACCAACTGTATTCTGTGGACTATTTCTATGATCAGCACTTCTGACTTGAGCGTCGGAGGGGTTTCCGCCGGATCAACCCTCGGCTTAGTTTATGTGTTCTGTGATCGCAGGTATCTCAAGGTCATCAAACTCGTGAGCCACTGATCCAATCTGGTCTTCCAGCTCATTTACTTCAACTATCTAAGGTGATCTACTTTTAGCACCATCAGATACAATTGATGCAAGTAAAAACTTCATAAAGAGTTCAGCAAATGGTATTTGGTTAAAGGCAGATTCGTCCGTGAAGATGGATCGTGTTGCCCACTCGCGATTTGTGCAGTTGGTATTGGGAATTTTCATGTAAAATGACTTAGTTGTCTCCACCACATTATACACATATACAGACGCATAGTTCACACACAAAACACATAACCCACTTGATCACTCAACAATCGTTAAGTCCCCTTGCTCGCAGATTTCAATTTTCAGGAACATATTGCTCGTTAACCCCTCCGATTCAACTCCCCAAAACTAAATCTCAGATTTACAGGTTTTAAAGGTGCAACAATGGCGAAAATGACGGTGATTAACCTCTGGCGACATTTGCAATTGAACCTCCGACGACTTGGCAAGCCAACTCTACGAAAGCCGGATTGATTAGTGGAAATTTGTGCAGGATGGAGTTGTCATACGGAATTGCCGGATTAGTTTTGGCTTCACCGGAACAACAGATTCGGTTCATAAGAGGGTGGAGACTAAGGCGGTGCTTAGGGCGGCGATGGATGGGGAGGGAGGAGAGTGGCGGATTTGTGGTGCAATTTTTTTTCTGGCGGTGTTGGAGAAGAGACGGTGTAGTTTTTGGAGAAATTGCAATCAAACCCCTAATTTAAGTTTTAGAAATTTTGTGTAAATTACAATTTGGCCTCTATTTTCTTTATTCACTTTGGCCTTTATTTTATGTTATTCTGTTTTTATATTAATTTTATTGAAGGGTATCTTTGTCCTTTTACATCTGATTAATGACTAAAATCACAATAGGTCCAAAGTGCTATTTGAAAAATTTCACAGGGAGTTTTTGCTAATTTATTTATCACAGGGGGTTTTTTGCTATTTTAATATTACATAGGGGTACTTTTTGCAGTTTGCACTGATTAAGCCCTCTTTGTAAGATTTATCTTCCACCTTAGCCAAAATCTTGTTAAACACTTTGAATTCCAAGGCTTGACCCAAAAACAGATTCCCGATTATCTCGCCAAATGTGTCCTCTGTATCAATAAAAAGATCACACGGTGACGGCGCAAAGGCACGGTCATTCCTAAAAATTGAGGCCTTTCTACAATCTCCAGCAAAACTTATTTTTTTTCTAAAAATGTGATAAACTCTATATTAACTCGTTTTTTTATAAGGTTTATAACCAGTGGTAAGGGTAAAAAAATGTAATATAATGGGGTTGAAGTTTTCAGGGGTTCGGGGGCAAAAGCCCCCTATTTTTTTAAGGATAATTTACATTAAGTAGCACATTCGTTTTCAGGGGTTCGGGGTTCAGGGTGGTCGGGTTGCTAACTGAGCATTAGTTAAATTCAACATTCGTTGACATTCCAACATTTTTCGTTTATCATTATTTGTTTCTTTAATTTTTTTCCGGCGATGGGTTGTTCGAGCTTCGATTAGTTGAGTTACATTAGCTGATGTCCAACTTTTTTTCTTTTAACCTTTTCTTCCTTTTTTTTTTTTTTTTTCTGGCAACGGGACGTCGGAACTCTAATTAGCTGACTATGCATTAGTTCAGTTCGCATAAGTTGACTTTGCATTAGCTGACACCCGACCTTTTTCTTATTCTTTTAACTTTCTTTTCACGGCGGCGGGTATTCAAGGCTCCAATTAGCTGACTAAGCATTAGCTGACACCCTACTTATTTAATGCTAAAGTCAGCTAATCGTAGCTCCGTTGATCCGCCACTGGAGAAAAAGAAAAAGTAAAAAAAAGTTTGAATGTCGACTAATGTTGAAGTTAACTAATGCTAAATCAGTTAACCAGAGCTCAGACGACTCGCCGATGGAGAAAAAAAAAAAGTGATGTCAACTAATGTTGAATTTATAACCAATTCTTAGTCAATTAACCAGAGCACCGACGACCTACTACCGTAAAAAAATGAAAAGAAACAAAAAGATAAAAGAAAAAAAATGGAATGTCAAGTAATGTTGATTCAGCTAACCGGGGTTCCAACGACCCAGGCCACCGCCGGAATAAAAAAATGGGTCGTGTCAGACCGGACCAATCTGGTGGGCGGCTTAAGATGAGTTAGGTTTATCTCAAATAGAAATATGTAGGGCTATTTTGGGATTTATGTTTTTCTAGGTTTATGTGAAACGAAAGTTAAATGGTGAGTTGATTTGTAGTAAAACTTGATTCAATGGACCTAGCTCAAATTCAAACTTGATTCGGAGTGAAAGGTTTATCTAATGAGCGTTGGTTTGGTTGAGTTGAAAATACACCCATGCCTAAGGGTGGAAATTGGATCGAATTTTTATTTCCGTCGATTCCTATGCAACTTTTTGGGAATTTTGGGAACAATTTTTTCATTCCGAAAACGAATCTGAAAATTCCTATTCCATTTTTTCCCGAATTGTTTAGTAAAAATTAGAATATATTTGAGATTCAAATTTTAATTCTTGAAAATAATTCTAAAATTTCCTATTTTGATTTTCAAAAATTACACATAGTATTATATTATGGCAAATTTCATTTTCCCCCTTGTACATAGGGCAAGATCACTTTAGCTCCCTCTACTTTCAATTGCATCACTTTATCCCCTTACACATGATTATTTTCTCAATCCAGCCCCACCGTTAGTTTCAAGCATCCAACATTAACACGGTTTGGCCATTGTTAATTTTTTTATAAGAATCATCAATCTGTCATCTTTTCTTTCTTTTTATGAATGAAAAATAATTTAAAATATCTAAAGATTTATATACATTATGCATAAGTGGTATCTAAAGATTTATATATGCAAGTTTGGATATTTTTGTTTTGTATTTTCTCTCTCTACTAGAAAATAAAAAAAATACTATGTTATTTGGATTTCATAATGTTTTGAGTAGAAGAAAATGTGGGTGTTTTTGTAGTTTCATTACCATTGACGAAACGGTGTTAAATGTTTGGAAACTAACGAATGGGCTGGATTGGGAAAATCTATAAGCACAAGGTGTAAAATGATGGTATATTATGTGCTATATATATAGAGCAAATGACAAAAAAACTAATGACAAGGGCACTTAATTAAAAAAAAGGGTTAAATACAAAGACACCCCTGTACTATGGACTTTGTATCATTTACCTCTCTGTACTACACATAATTACAAAAACCCCCCTCACATTGCATTTTTTCCAAAATATGACGAAAATACCCCTATATATATATATATATATATATATATATATATATATATATAGTTTGAGCCATTTTCCACTATATAGTTTACCATTTTCAGTCAATTTTACGTTGAAAATTTTGGTATTTATACTTTTTTCTCCAAAACATCTAATTGCTTACATTTTTTTTTAATCCAAAACATCAGTTAAATGCATTTTGGAATACTTTTTTCTCCAAAATGCATTTAACTGAGAGACTGTTTTTTTTTTTTTTTTTTTGAATTGTTTTTCTTAGAAAAAAATATTTTAATTAATATTACTGTCTTGGCTACTAAATTACTGTCTTAGACAGTAATATTACTGTTTGGGACAGTAATATTATGAATATTATTTTTCCGAACAGTAATATTATTAATATTATTGTCTAAGACAGTTAAATTACTGTTGGAGACAGTAATTTAACATTCAATGCAGTAATATTAATTAAAATAATTTTTTGAAGGAAAAAAAAAGTCAATTAACAGTTAAATTACTGTCTTCGATAGTTAAATAACTGCCGGAGACAGTATTTTAGCAACGAATACAGCAATATTAATTAAAAATATTTTTTTTAAGAATAAAAAAGTCAATTAACAGTTAAATTACTGTCCCCGACAGTTAAATAACTGTTGGAGACAGTAATTTAGCAACGAATACAGTAATATTAATTAATATTTTTGAAGAAAAAAAAAACAAAAGAGTCAATTAACACTTAAATTACTGTCTCCGACAGTTAAATAACTGCCGGAGACAGTAATTTAGCAGCCAAGACAGTAATATTAATTAAAATATTTTTTTTGATAAAAAAAAATTAAAAAAAAAAAAAAGTCAACGCCGAAGACCCGGCGGTCAACGGCAGTTGACCGGTCGGAAAAAAATTTCAGGAAAATAAAAATTAAAAAAAAAAAAAAAGTCAACGCCGGAGACCGGCGGTCAACGGTGGTGGTGGGTCAAAATTGAAATTAGGGTTAAAATTTGTTAATTGATGAAATTGGGCTAAATTGGGGTGTAAATCATGAAATTGGAGTTAAATTGGGTTTCAAATGAATTGGGGTAATTTTGGTATATATAAAGGGATTTTCCTTATTTGAAAATAAGTTTGAATGGTCTGGATTTATTTGAAAGACAAAAAAGTTGGATGTCCCTCTTTTAATTAAGTGCCCTTGTCATGGGCCGATTTGCCCACGACAAGGGCAAATCAATAGTTCATGGGTTTGTTAAAAAATAAATAAATAAATAAATAATAAAATAAAATATTAGGCTATCAAGCCAAAACTGGGCGGATTTAATGTGAGTGATTTAATTATGGGGTTATACGACAAACATCCCTCGTTCAATTTGACTTCTTGATAAATCCATTTTTTTTAATTGCTATTTGTTATAAATCCAAATGTATGAAATCATCCAAAATACCCCTAATTAATATTACTAAAAATTACCATATTATATTATTTTAAAAAAATCAATTATTTTTTTGGAAGTTATGCAAATCCCCCTATTTTCTCCCTAAGGATTTTTTTTAAATACTAAAAATTACCATATTATATTATTTTAAAAAATCCATGATTATTTTTTGATAGTTATGCAAATCCCCCTATTTTCTCCCCACACAATCCCCCAACTATCTCCATGTCACGCCATTTCGCTCTATTTTTTTTAATATTTTTTTTTATATCAATTTAAAACAAAAAATTGGTTTTTTTTTTCAATTTCACTTTTTTAAATGGTTCATATTTAAAAATAAAATTGAAATCCACTACATACACATCGAAAACCACTAAATTTATCGAAAACCACTATGAAATTATAGTAAAAATTACTATGAAATAAGCATAATCCACATTAATATTAACGTAATCCACTCTGTAATTAATGAAAACCACTTTGTAATTCACGAAAATCACTATGTAGTTAACAAATTCCATTACAAAAATTCACTAAAAACTTATCAATTAACAAAACCACTTAATAATTAATGAAAACCACTCTGTAATTAACGAAAACCACTGTATAATTAACGAATTTCATTACGAAAATCCACACCGTAATTAATGAAAACCACTTTGTAATTACAATTTGACTTCTTGATAAATTGGGACTCATCATTAGTAGATTCTCAGGGGTTGCACAAAACACGAGTTTGTTTGGTCTATAGATACGTGTCGAATTCCATTCGTTTGTGAGAAGATTGGTTTATGTACTAATGGCGTTTCCCTGAATAGTCCCGCATGGTCCTGCCCCACGGATTTTAATCTCTGTTTTTTGACTCCACAACAATGGAGAAACTTGTGCTTTTGAATTGTGTATTTGAATCTCCCTATTTTATTAATTATGTATTTGAATCTCTCTCTATTTTATCAATTGTGTATGTGAATCTCTGCTTTTTTTCAACCCCACAACAATGAAGAAACTTGTGAAAAATAATGGCTGTTGTGTGTGTGTGTGCGTGCATGTGTTGTGTTGTGTTGTGTTGTGTGTGTGTGTGCGTGTGTGCAAGAGAGATAGAGATACCTATATAATATATGTAAAATATATTATATATCTTTTAATTATAATTTAAATATAGATTATTTCTTAGTTAGGGGTACAATGGTGATAATTAAGTGTTATTAATTAATAAAAGTTGTTTTGGATTTATCTTAAACATGTAAAATAAAATTGGGCTTATTGTAATGAGACTTGTGTAATGAGGGAGTTTTGTCAAATTATCCCTAGTTTCATAGGAGCCGTATGTTTAGTGGTTATAGGATTTAGTATTTTATTAGTATAGGGAATTATCTTTCCTAGTTAGATTAGGACTCTAGGGTTTTATTATCTTTAAATAGTCGTCTTGTGCTAGGGTTTGGATTATGTAGAGAGAAATATTAAAGAATAGATCTTACGTTTCGTAGGAAATATTTATGATACACAAGAGATCGTATCAATTGGTATCACAGCGAAGTTGCGATAACACCAACGCTTCGTTAGCAAGACAGCGATTATATCATAGCTACGCTGGAGCAAAGTTGAGATCACATCAAAACTTTCTGAAATCATGATGTCAGAAACACGAGGGTTGGAGCGATTGGAAAAATCTTTAGAGAAATTACGGATCGATTTTCAGAAATTACTCGAACAAAGTCACGGACGACGTCAACGCCAACACAAAAGCCGAAGGGACCGCTGCCCATCACCGCCAACGCCACCGCTACTACCGCCATCGCTGCTGCCTAGTCTATCGCCGGAGGGAGAAGAAGAGGACGAAGATGACTTTTTCGAAGAACCCCAATTTTTTGTGAGTTCGCCGAAAGATGAATTATCGAATTAATTTGAGGTCATTTGGGACGAAGACGAGGAATTAACTATGGAAGAGAACGAAGAACTACAGTGGATATTAGAAGAGTCCCACGATATTCAAAAGAAAGGAGACGAACAAGATTTGGTGACTGTGAATGAGCGCGGATCTGTAAAGACGACTGAGAAAAATAAAAGCATGATATTGATTGTGAAGGAGATGAAATTTGAAAAGGCAATTGAGAAGGTTGATTTGTCGGGAAAAAAGATTGAATATTTTCGCTAAATTAGCCTTTGGAATTTCATTGGATCAGCATGAACAATGTGGTAAAAAGCTTGGTCGTTCATCGTGTTTTTCGGAGTCAATTGGGAAGCAAGTCGATGAACAAATCGATGAAGTCAAACATAGGTGGAAACGCAAAAGAGAGAGACCAAATTGACTCGAACCTTGAGGACAAGGTTCATTTCAAGAGGGGTGGTTTGATACGATATATTAAATAATATATCGTTTAATTATTAGTTAGTTAATATTTTATTATTTAATATATATTATTTAAGTATTAGTTTAGTTAGTTTCATAGGAGTCGTATGTTTAGTGGTTATAGGATAGATATTTAGTATTTTATTAGTATAGGGAATTATCTTTTCTAGTTAGATTTGGACCAGGGCCGGCCCTGCAGTTCTGAATGCCCTGGGCGAACACGACAAAATGTGCCCCTAATAAAATAAATTAACGAAAAAGAGTACCCGATCGTTTATCATTACAAAAAACAAAAAAAAGAAAAGGTTCATCTACTAACTATTTATCTTCTATAAACTAAAATTTTATAGCCGAAGAGCCACCATTTTGTCCTTCAAGTAGCCAATTACCTACAAGAATAAACCAGTAGTTAGATGAATCATAGAAGATGTCTTCGAGTTGCACATTTAGAGGCAAAATCATCAATGATATCATCATATTGAATATTTTCCAACATATCTTTTTCAATAGATAAAATTGCTAACGCATTCATTCTACCTTGGGTCATTGTGGTACGCAAGTAGGATTTTAATAATTTCAATTTTGAAAAGCTTCTCTCGGCAGATGCTACAGTTACGGGTATCGTCAACAATATTCTATAAGCAATCACGACATGCGGAAACATATCCATCTTTTTTACAAACTCTAATATTTGAATAGCGGCCCATGGCTTACTTCTATCATATGATTCATTCGGTAACATCACTCGTAACACTTCTAATTCTGAACATAAACATTTTGCATCAATATCAGAAGCATCACCATGTTTCAAAGCATTTTCAAGTTTCACACAAGCATTCATCAAATCACCATCATCCAATGAAATCAATTTCGTAACATCAACTAAGAAACCAAATATAGATTCAAAGTATTGCAATTGTTCAAACCTGCTCTTCAATTGACCTATAGAAATATCTACAATAAAAAGAAAATAATCAATTCTAAAAGATTCTTCGGCAGGTTGATTTTCTCTTTCATTATTAGAAACCTCATCGAAGTTTCTTTTTCTACAAATTTTACGTTTCTCATGAAAAAGAGGTTCAACTTCTAGTTCGTAAGCTATGTTTTTTGCCTCAATTATGGCAGAAGCAAACCCGTTTTCTCTATATAATTCAAAAAATGAAAGAAGTCCGGCCAATTGTTTAACAGCAATGTCAAGACGCATGTCCTCGGATTGTAATTTTTTGCTGACTAAGTTAATTTTATGCAAAATATCATGCCAAATCACCAAACTTAAAATAAATTCGAAACTTGAAAGTTCACCGGATGCTAAAGTTTCGGCATTTCTACTTAATTTCGCATCCTCACTGATTTCTACCAACTTAAACAAAGCTTCTCTAATTTTAGAGGCTTGAGTTTTTATTGCTTTTACAGATTCAATATGACTTTCCCATCTTGTTGTAGACAGTGATTTCAAAGTTAATTCATCAACATACTCAAGCAAAACATTCCATCTCTTTGTAGAATTAGCAAATACGTTGTATATGCATTGACATGCTCCAAAAAATGATTTTGCTCTAACACAAGAATTTGCCATATGACAAACAACTAAATTGAGACAATGAGAACCACATGGCATATAAAATGCTCTAAAATTAATATCAAGCAATCTTTTTTGCACACCTTGATGTTTACCTTTCATATTAGAGCCATTATCATAGCCTTGCCCCCTCACATTATCAATATCAAGTTCTAAAGATTGTAAAATAACTTGCAATTCATTGAAAAGTCCCAACCAGTTGTATCTTCAACATTCAAAAACTCTAAAACATATTCTTCAATTTTAATTGGAGAATTTGACATGTCTACACATCTTATTATAAGAGTCATTTGTTCTTTGTGACTTGCATCCGGTGTACAATCAAGAATTACCGAAAAATACTTTGCCTCTTTAATTTTTTTAATTATTGCTTCTTTGACTTTTGAGGCTAAGCAACACATCAACTCATTTTGAATCTTATGACTAAGAAAATGATAATGAATTTTTTTTTCTCGAATTAGTCGAAAATGTTCTTGCATTATAGGATCAAATTCCGCAATCATTTCAAGTATGCCCAAAAAATTGCCATTGCCATCTTCGTAAATTTTTTCATGTGTACCACGAAATGCCAAATTATGCGTAGCAAGACATTTAACAACGGCAATTATTCTCAACATAACATGCTTCCAATGTTTTGTATTGCTTTTAATTTGTTCTTGTAATTCTTTATCAATTGTGCTATTTTTGTTCAATCTCATTTGTAGTTCAACACAAGCTCTTAAATTAGTAAGGTGCTCTACGCTATTTTCATGTTGTTTCAACTTGGCACCTAAATGTTTCCAATCATTCACTCCATCGGTTGCTAAAGTACTTTTGGTGTTCATAACTTTAAACAACTTACAACAAAAACAAAAAACTTTATCTAACTCCTTTGAGTAGACCAACCATTTTCTATCACGAGTCTCACCATTTGGTAACATTTGAACATAATATGTATAGGAAAAACGTCTAGATTCTTTATCCATGGGAAACTTGAAATTTTCAGCTCTTTTAGGACCATTTTCTACAAGCAAATCTCTCATTTTTTTTATCTAGACCATCCCATGTTCTTGGGTCATAAATATTCAAAAGATAACTTGGTTCTTCATTCACATCATTTTCATTCTCATTAACATCTTCATTAGAATTATTTTGATTTTGTAAAAGTTCTTCATTCACATTATTTTCACTCTCAAAAAATTCTTCACTCAAATTATTTTCATTCTCTCGATTATGAGTTGAATTTCTACCGTGACATTGAACTTCTTACTCCAAAGTTTTTTAATTGAATCTCTTAAACGTTTATCCTCCTCTTCTTCGTTTTTCTTTTTTTCTCGTTTTTGAAATCCAGAGAGTTGTTTCATGATTATAATATATGATTCAATAAATTTATTGCAACAAGCAAGCCAATAACGCCCAAACAACAACCAAGTTCAAAAATAAAAAACTAAAAAAAAAAAAGAAAATTTAACAGTTAATAAAGAAGGATAAAACCTGATATTAGCAAATTCTTCTCAATAATCTTGACCCATGCCTTATGCCCTTGGAGGAGTTGATAGTTTGTTGGAATTGAACAATTATATTGCTCAAGAATCAAGATTAATGGAGAAATTTGAAGAATTCCTATGTAGAAGCCCTAAGCAGGAAAGAAAAAGAAATTAATTTGGGTCTCTCACCGGTAAACCCTTCAACGTCTCTTTCTCTTTTTTATTTTTTTATTTTTTTTTACTTTTTTATTTTTTTCGTGTTTAGGGCTGAAATCAATTTTGGGCCCCTCCTCTATTTCGAACTTCAAAATTGTTTAGGCATATATATATATATTAAAAAAAAATTATGGGCCCCCCAGGATAATGGGCCCTGGGCAGCTGCCCCACTTGCACTGCACCAGGGCCGGCCCTGATTAGGACTCTAGGGTTTTATTATCTTTAAATAGTCGTCTTGTGCTAGAGTTTGGATTATGCCGAGAGAAATATTAAAGAACGGGTGAATGGCAAAAAGGCCCATCACATGGGACTTAAATGAATTTTGGTCCACAAAAAAAAAAACAGTCTCTCACTTAAACCCATCCCCATGTCTTTAGTCTAAAATACCCTCAGTAATATAATTCTTATCAATTCCACCCATTATGCTCGAATTTCCTTAATATTACACATTGACCCCTGATTTAAACAAATATATCACATTAACCCCCAATTTTTTTTTTCAGAAAATAATTTTTTTTCTGAAATGTTTTTTTTCCGGCCAGATTCCGGCGTTGACTTTTTTTTTTTTTTTGAATTTTTTTTTTCTTAGAAAAAAAATATTTTAATTAATATTACTGTTTTGGCTACTAAATTATTGTCTCAGACAATAATATATTATGAATATTATTTTCCAGAACAGTAATATTATTAATATTATTGTCTAAGACAGTTAAATTACTGTTGGAGACAGTAATTTAGCATCCAATGCAGTAATATTAATTAAAATATTTTTTTTAAGAAAAAAGAAAAAAAAAAAAGAAAAAGTCAATTTAACAGTTAAATTACTGTCTCCGACAGTTAAGAGACAGATATTAAGGAACGAATACAGTAATAATAATTAAAATTATTTTTTTAAGAATAAAAAAGTCAATGAACGGTTTAATTACTGTCTCCAACAGTTAAATAACTGCTGGAGACAGTAATTTAGCAACGGATACAGTAATATTAATTAAAATATTTTTGAAGGAAAAAAAAGTCAATTAACAGTTAAATTACTGTCTCCGATAGTTAAATAACAGTCGGAGACAGTAATTTAGCAGCCAAGACAGTAATATTAATTAAAATATATTTTTTTAGAAAAAACAAAATTATAAAAATAAAAAAATAATAAAAAAAGTCAACGCCGGAGACCGGCCGGAAAAAAATTTCAGGAAAAAAAAAGTTAAAAAAAAAAAAAAAAGTCAACGGCGGTCTCCGGTGGTGGCGGGTCAAAATTGGGGTCAAAATTGAAATTAGGGTTAAAATTGGGTAATTGATGAAATTGGGCTAAATTGGGGTGTAAATCATGAAATTGGGTTTCAATGAATTAAGGATAATTTTGGTATATATAAAAGGATTTTTCTTATTTGCAAATAAGTTTGAATGGGCTGGATTTATTTGAAAGGCAAAAAAGTTGGATGTCCCTCTTTTAATTAAGTGCCCTTGTCATGGGCCTATTTGTTATTACCCCTTAAAGAATAGATTTTACGTTTCGTAGGAAGTATTTATGATACACAAGAGATCGTATCAACTATATTGAAGGAAGACTGATCTTCCAATATAGTTTTATCAAGTTTATTCGCCTATCAATTTCTGAATATTTTGTCTTTGATGGAGACTGCACATTTTATCTTTGATTCAGTACAAAATATTCAGAAATTGATAGGCGAATCATAGACACTAAACAAATCAATATTTGGGGTCGGTTAAGAAGCTGTTTATGGCGGCCGGTCACGACCGATTTGGTTCCGTGGACAGTGCCGTTCCAGTTTCGTTGTAACGTCGCGACTGCGTCGCGGCCGGAGCGGACACATTTTAATTAAATTGTTAAAAATATACAATATATTTGAAATATGTTTTAAATAACAATATTAATATTCAATAATATGCAAAATATTATTACAATTTCAAAAATAAATATTACAAAGAATATAATGAAAATACAAGCATTATTTAATACCATGTAGAATACCGAGCTGGAATTATATAAGATATAATTGAAAAGTGAGGCCAAATATTTGTGATTCAGGCGAATCTCCATTCTATAACGTAGCCACCACCATCATATTATTAATTTCTTTTTTTTTTCTTCTATGTTTTTTTTTTTACTTATTTTTTTTAGTCAAGTTTTTTTTTTTTTTTGTTGTTCAAATTCTATTTTCTTGTTCCGGCGTCCTTTCGGTGCCGTTCCGGCCGCATTGGGGCCGTTCCGTGGCTCCATCTCGCCCATCCCACCGATTTCTCGGCGTTCCCCGTTCTGGTTAGGGATTCCGGAAGGAAGGGCTCCGTTCCCGTTCCGGAACGGCCGTTACGACCGTTCCGACGCCGTTCCGGCGAACCATGCGACCGAACCTTCGAAGAGCAATGCAAAATAATTCTGCAACGGCTTCAGGGTCAAAATCACATTGCAACTCTTCCTCCAATTCTTTAATTATTGGGGGTTCGATTTTTCAGCAAGTACCGGAGATATCGGGAAGCCGCTACTAGGGCTAATACTAATAGTACTTCCTTGTCCCGCAGTAGCACCGCATTGTAATCCTACTTCCTTCTCGTGTCGGACTAGTAACTCCTCCGCCGCCGCCGCTACCTCAAGTTTCCGGTGGAAATTCCTATGGCATCCGCAGATCTCGCATTTCGAAGGTGATGACGTGGATTCCTTGTACTCCTGGCAACCGTCAGCCCACCCCAAGTAATGAATATGGGATTTGCGGCATTCGGCGTATTTTACAGCTTCCATGTTATTTTGATTCCTTTGTTCGATTACGCTCGTCATTTCTTGTCTTGCTGTAGTAGGATGAAATTTATGAACTATCAATTTCTTTGTTCAATTATAATTCGGTAAAATAATTGTACATATTTCAAAGGTTTAATATTATTATTAATTATGATTATTTCTTACTCTTTTCTATATAATATATTATATTATAGTTGTCATTGAATTTAATTTTTTAAGAAACAATGTCTCTATTCTTTAGGGGTAATTTAGGTCTTTCCAGTTTTTTATTCAAGGAGGTTATGTGCCTAATTTCATACCACAAGAGATTCATGTGCAAAATGTCCAAACCACAAAGGGTTTAAGTGCTATTTACCCAAAAAATAACTATTGAACTTATGCCTGCGTGGCTTGGCTTTTCCCCATTCGAATACATATTTTTGAAATTAGCTAAAAGTCCTTCAACTATAATTTTATTACTAATAAGATATGTTTTTGTATAAGGTTTCGATTGAAATCTATGTAGCACAGAAACGGGAACGCGGACACGGGCAAATAGGGAAACGGATATGGGGAAACTCCGTTTTCCAGAAAATTGGGTACATGTGTTGAGTGTAGATTTTACGCTTAATACGCTTACTTTACGTGGATCTTTTGTTTAGATTTAATTATATTTGTGCTTTAATTGATTGATTTTGTATTTTGTAGGTGAAAAACAAGAATTAGGTGTCCATGAAGGAAAAAGATCAAAAAGGAAGGAAAAAGTTGCAAATAAGGAAATAAATCAAATTGGAAGAAGGAATCTCGCCACAGCTTTGGCAGTGTCCACCATTTCGAGGATATATCTCTCATAAGAACTCCAAATCAGGTGATTTTGGCGGCATTGGAAATCTAATTTGAAGGGCTACAATTCTTATTTACACAATATTCATAAATTCGGACTCCAACATGGCGAAAATCGAAGAACAAGTCCTGATGGGGGGAATGTGGCGGAAATTGATTCCTATTAGGTTTCCACTACTTCCTTATCAAGAAAAGCCTATAAAAGCAACAAGTCTCTACACCATAAGCACGAAAATTTGACGCCACAAAACGCGAGGAACGAAGATCAACGAAGACTCAAGCATAGTTTTTCTTATTTAATTTATTTATTTTATTTTCTTTATCATAAGAATCACGAGTAGCTAAGTCTTTATTTCTAGAATTTTATTTTGAACCCTATGTGGGATTTATGAACCCAATTCTATGATTTTATGCAAGTTTTAATTCCGGATTATTTCTTCTACTTGTTTTATTAAGTGCATGAACTTGATCACCTTATGAACTTGATCGGATTAATAATTAGAACTGTGGTAGAAGAGCCTTTGTGGTATTAACATATGAATATAGTTAATTTCTTAGGTAGCCATTATTGAGATTTAAGCTTAATGTTGTGTTCTAGAATTAATTGCATAGGAATATAGTAATTGGATCTAGAGTATTAGAATCGTAATACACGCGGAAGCGGGTTATGATTATTTTAGCATCTCAGGTTAATAATCCGGGTTAATTACTTGCATACTTGAAGGAATTGGGGGAATAATAATCACATAGGGGGATGAATAAAATCCTAGGCTTGTTTACTCTGATTAAACCTTCGTTTTTAATTGCTTTCGTGCTATTGTTTTTTTTTTTTAATTTTCTTTTTAATTTAGTTTAATTTAGTTAATTCTCTCCAAATTCGACTGTGTAGGGTTGGCTTGATAATAATTGCTAGGATTTAGCGTCTAGGATTAAATAATTAAATATTCTCTGTGAGATCGATATCCGGACTTAATTGTCCACTATATTACTTGTACGATACGTGCACTTTATAGTGGTAAATATTATTATTAATTATGATTATTTCTTACTATTTTCTATATAATATATTATATTATAGTTGTCATCGAATTTAATTTTTTAAGAAACAATGTCTCTATTTTTTAGGGGTAATTTAGGTCTTACCAGTTTTTTATTCAAGGGGGTTATGTGCCTAATTTCATACCACAAGAGATTCATGTGCAAAATGTCTTTACCACAAAGGGTTTAAGTGCTATTTACCCAAAAAATAACTATTGAACTTATGCCTACGTGGCTTGGCTTTTCCCATTCGAATACATATTTTTGAAATTAGCTAAAAGTCCCTCAACTATAATTTTATTACTAATAAGATATGTTTTTGTATAAGGTTTCGATTGAAATCTATGTAGCACAGACACGGGAACGCGGACACGGGCGAACAGGGAACATGAACACGTGGGGGAAACACGTAAATAATAAATTTATAGGGGTGCATTCAAAATTTATAAAACAATATTATAGTGTTTAATATCATACCACAAATTACATTCGAGGCATATAAATTTATTTTAGTATAGAATTAACATCTACAAAAATATTAAAACACCACAAGAAGTGAAAAGAATACATACTATTTAAGATTTTTTAATCATATGCAATTCAGAGTATTTATTTAAAATAAAATTAGGATTTATTTTGCGTGGAAAATCGTTTCCAATTTTTCATTATTATCAGAAACGTCCCCACAAAGTTTAAATATTTATGGAAACGGCCTCGAAACGTTTCCGACAGGTGTCATGGAGTTTCATTTTTGAAACATTTCCGAAAAGTTGTATTAATCTTGAAAATTCTTTAACAACATACCTCATTATCTCATATTGATGGTTCGGATTTATATTATGAATTAAAAGTGTTAAGAAAAGTCATACCTTCTGATATAGATGAACCAATTGATGTACTTAATAGCTATTTTATCTATAGAAAAAGATTTATTAAAAGAACTAGAATATGAAGATCTCATTAATACTTGTTGGGTGCTAAATACCCACACGCAAGTGCACGTATCGCAAACAAGTAGTAAAGTAGACTCGTGAGAGTCGGATGTCGATCCCACAGGGAATACGCAAATTATTTAATCCTAAGTACCAAATTCTAACAATTATGATTTTATCCAGCCTACGCAGGGTTGTCAAATTAATTAACTAAATAAATTAACTAAATAAGAAAGTAAATAATCACGAGAAAATATCAATATAAAACGGATCTAAGATTTTATCTTCCCCCTATGCGATAATTCTTCACCCAATTAATCTTTTATCATGCAAGTTACAATTCCCGATTATTAACCCAAGACACGAAATTACTCATAACCAGCTGTCGCGTGTATTATGAGTCTATTATTCATAAGAGATTCACTATATGTCTATGCAAACCTAGTATGAATAAAGCATTAAATAACAAGTCTCGTAAACGGCTACCTAAGGTATTATCTATATGTCTACGATAATACATGCAATTAACACACTCATCCGGTGAAAACTACTCGAAGGCTCTTCTATCCCTTTTCTAATTATTAAAACGATCTGTCAATCAATTCTAACAATAACAAATAGCAACATAAATTAGCTACGTTCATGCGCTAAATAAGATCAAGATAGAAGAAATAATCGAAGAATTAAACTTGCATAAAAGTAGAAAAATAGGTTCGAATTACCACATAGGGTTCCAATAAAATCCTAGAATAAAAACTTAGCTACTCATGTTCTCTACGAAAAGCATAATAAAAATATGAAAAACCATAAAAGCTATGAATAAAAATAAAAAAGGAGAACTATGATGAAGATTCGTCAAGTCTTCGTCTTCGTTCTTGTGCTTCTTGATCGCGTGTAGAAAGATGAAAGATAAAAGATAGATGATTTAATTGTGTGCTCTTGGCCTTTAAATAGGGTGCAAAAATATAATAGGGCGGGTTTCCTTGTGTAATTGAACTTCCTTCAGTGCGCCACCTCGTCAATCCGGACGGCCGTGCGAGAATAAGCTTTAAAATCCGGACGGCCGTCCGGTCTTTAATTCTTCAGAATTTCGATATTTTCACTTTTGGCCCACTTTTTCTCCGAATTTGCAGTTTTTACCCCATAAGTTGCCAATTCTTCAATTTGCACCTAAAATACAAATAATAACCATTTTAAGCACCAATTATCGTTAAAACACACCAAAAGTTCCAATTAAAAGGTACAATTAAGTGTATAAATATACACTTAACACACCCCCAAACTTGAACTTTTGCTTGTCCTCAAGTAAAATCAATTTAAGAGCACAAAACACGACTATACATCTCATTACATAGATCGATTGGTCAACTTCGTGTTTTCAGAACTTGCAATTATGATGATAATTCCTAGGTATTCGCAAGCTTAACATTCAACGGCACTTAGTCACTCACTATTACAAAAAACCACAAATCATACAATTGCTTCAAGTATCCAATATTTGCAAGTTAAAAATAGAAAGAATTTATACTTACATGCATATATTTGACTCCAAATACTCACCAAATTATTCTACTCAACTAATATTGAACAATAAGCTATTGGGATCATTGAGACTTTGTGGCTTTCAATTGTTAGGCTCTTTGATCCGAGGTAGGTAATATGGGTATGTGTGGCTAATTTTTCTTGGATTGAGGTGATTACGCCAAAAATTGAAAGATAGGCGTTTGAAACAATGAATTCACCTCGATCTAAGGACACACACATAAACTCGATTCTCAAAAGTTCACTCTTCAACACTTTTGCCTTTTAGGCAATGGATCGAGTTTTCAACCCAATTCACAACTAGTCCTTATTTCTCCCTTCAAATCTATTCTTCTTCTTCTTTTTCTCTTTTTTTTTTTCGAAGAAGAAGAAAGATCTTATAAGAATTTTCGATCGACCTCCAAGGGATAATTATTCAAGAATCTCCACTTTTCTAACTTCTACATATTGGCTAAAAGAAAGAACACCTTTTCTCCAAGGCTCAAATCATGGTTCTAAGGATAAATTCGACAAAAAGGGTAGGCTTGAAAGGCTCAAACGGTTCAAAGAAGGCCCAAATCATATCCCAAATCACTTACTACCCAACACTTCGTATCATAAATGTCCTAAGGTGAGATTTAAAACCGAACAAAGCATGATTTAGCACAAATAAATTCCAAATTTAAAATACAATACATTCAACCAAAGCAATGCATAAAGCGTGATTCCTAGCAATAATTCACTTCTACGTTCCGTTGAATCGAAAGCTAAATGAATATCTACTCCTTATCAACCTAAAACAAGTAATCTCATCATCAAACATTGACCATCTCCCATCATCATAGTTCATCGATGCATCGAACAAATTTTTTTTTTTTTCAAAGCAAAAAATAAAACGGAAATAACAAAACGCAAATAAAGCATGCAAACTAAAAAAAAATTAAAACACAAATAAAGCGCACATAAAATAAAACAAGTAGTTAACCACCCCCAAACTTAACATTCACATTGCCCTCAATGTGTTTCGCCCGGAGTTTAAGGATAGAAAACACATGTTTAAGCGTCGGGACCATCGTCGGGTTGCTCACCAACTCCACCTTGCGCATGAGCATCACCATCCTCCTCATCAACCGAAAGCTCGGGTACCGGCTCAAGAATCGGTGCGGGCAACGGAGCCGGTTCGGCGCACTCGGGATTGCCGCATGCCAAATGGCGCACAATGGCTTGGAGCATCTTTCCCGACCACCGTTGGAGGGATTCAATCGTGCTCACCTTGTGCTCCACCGTGGCAAGCCGATTTCTCGTGATCACCAACTCTCGCTCCATTCTTCTTTGAAATCGCCAGTCCGAACTTGTACTTGGACCCTCGGGTGGAGCTATTGGTTGGTATTCGACGGGTTGCTCGCCATCTTGGATGGGTGCCTTGTATTGTCGGGCCGCAAGGTTCCTCATCGGCTTCCGAATCGATGTGAGAATATCCGTCGTTTTGGTTGGGACATTCGCCTTCTTGCATAAGCCGGTAACGAGGCAAGGGAAATAAAACCCTTTGGCATTGTTGACCATGGAGATCCAAAAACGTTCGGTTATAATTTCGCCTATGTTGATCGGTGTGCCCTTGAGGATGTAGTATGCAAGAGCGCACCGTTCGGGGTCCACGTGAGTCCACGAGCGGGTGGGAATGAGGTTGGCACATACGAACGTAAGGCACGCCTTGCCTACTTGGTTGATGCATTTCCACTCTAACTCGTACGACTCCTCGGTTGAGAGTTCGGACCAAATTGGGGGTCCATCGCACAACACCTCGGCTAGTTGATCTCTTGTGACCGCGAGTTTCATTTGCTCCCAATTGAATGGCGCATGTCGGAGGTGATAAAAGAAGTTGATGGCTTGGGCACACCAATCGACCCGCTTTCCTCGCACCGTGCTCGATTTCCGATCCGTTGTGAGGAGAATACGGGTGTTGGCGTAGAACTCGCGGACCAACGATAAATTGATCGACCCCTCCGGTTCTAATAATGCTTGCCACCCTCGTCTTTGGAATTCTTGATGCAACGGGGCAAATTGCGGAAGGGTGATCTCATAGGCACGCTCCGTCACAAGTTTCTTCACTTTTTGCTTCTCAAAGCGAGCACTGGTGCCTTCGACACAAAAAGCGTCGTCGTCGGGGGTCGGAATTTGGTCGGTTTTCTTGCCCTTCCCCTTGCCTTTTGAAGTGCCTTCGCCTTGTGAAGTGCCCTCCCCATCACGTCCTCGTTTCCCCATACTTTGAGAATGCTTGTGGAGGAGATTTGGAGTGAATTGGTGTGCAAAATTTCCCCCAAACTTGACTTGGGCAATTCGTCGAACACCTTGTGGGCGTTCTTGGTGGAATGGATTTTTGGAGAAATTTGTACCTTTCTTGAATCCTTCCTGCACAAATCAACAACAACCCACCTTGATTAAGTAATATATGTGTATAATTGGTGAATTTTCGGTGAAATTTGGCAAAGAAAAGGAGAAAATTCGAAAGAGGAAGACTAGGGTTCGAAGTGGGGGTGGGAGGGGATTTGAAATTGTGAAAAATTGGGTGTGAAAATTTTTATTTAAAACTGCCCGTTTAATTCTCAGACGGCCGTGCGAGATTTAAGCCTTAAATCTGCACGGCCGCGCCAAATTGCGATTTTGGGCAGTAGCTTCTCTAAATTTCGGACGGCCGTGCGAGATGTTAGGTATAAATCCGCACGGCCGCACCAATGTGCGTTTTTGTCCAGTAGCTGCTCCAAAATCTAACACGGCCGTGTGAATAATTGCAATTAGGTCCCTGCAAAATAAAAACTTCTTATTAGTGCCCCTGAAACTTTTTTTTTTTTTAGAGAAATAAAATAAAAACAAAACTAAAAATTTAAAATAACATAAAATAATAAAAACGAAAGCTCGGGTTGCCTCCCAAGAAGCGCTAAGTTTACAGTCTTCAGCCTGACTTTGTCTGCTTCTTTGTTCAAGCTAACGTGACCGAAGTCACTTGGCAATTGAATTCCTCTCCCCGATGATGCTCGTTTGATTTTTTAGGTGGCCACATCCTCCTTGCACGTTCATCGCCGTTAGCATCCCAACTCTTTTGACTATCTCTCGGAGGTGTTGAAATTGAATTTGCATAATAAACGTGCTCCTTCCGATTCCCTTTTCCGTTGTCATCTCCTGCACTCAATGATGCTTTCCCATGGTCCAAGATCAAAACGTCAAACTCTTCATGATTTTTAAAATCCACAAGATCAATAGCATAACAATCATTATTATCACATGGATTTTTATTAGCGATAAAAACGTTAAATTTGATCGTTTGATCGTGCACCGTCATTGTAAGATCACCACTAGCGCAATCAATTAGAGTTTTCGACTTGGCTAAAAACGGCCTTCCTAGAATAAGAGGTATTTCCCTATCTTCATCTATATCAAGTATAACGAAATCCACAGGGAAAATAAATTTGTTCACCTTTACTAGCACATTCTCTAAAATACCTTTTGGGTAAACTAAAGACCTATCGGCTAATTGAAGAGTTATAGCCGTTGGTTCAATCTCACCTAACCCAAGATTTTTATAAGTGGAATAAGGCATAAGATTAATGCTAGCACCCAAATCAATGAGTGATCTAAAATTTTTACCTCCTATAGTGCAAGGGATAGTGAACTTACCTGGATCGCCGAGTTTTTGTGGAAGGGGCCTTGTAAGAATTGCACTACATTGCTCCGTGAGTTGGATCATCTCGTTCCCTTGCAATTTCTTCCTCTTCGTCACGAGATCTTTGAGGAATTTCACCCACTTTGGCATCTTTTGAAGGGCTTCAATGAACGGGATATTTATGTGGATTTCCTTCAGCTTGTCCAAAAACCTTTGATAATCGGCATCGAGCTTCTTCTTTATAAGCTTCTGAGGATATGGGATTGGAGGGGCTCGTGATTTCACTGGGGATGATAGTGGTTCTTCGTGAGTTGCTTCTTTTTCCCTAATCACGCTCGGCTTCTCGATCACCGTGTTTTGCTTCTCTTTTCGTGGGGCTTCCTCCAATTGTCTCCCATTCCTTAAACTCACAGCGTTGCACTGCTCGACGTTGTTCTTCCGAGGATTTTCAGTATTCGACGGCAGTGCTCCCGATGGCCTCGCGGTTAGCTGGGTTGCAAGTTGACCCATCTATGTTTCTAAATTTCGGATGGATGCTTGGGTGGTCGTCATAAATTGCGCCAAGATATTTGCGAGATCTCCGCCTTGAGGTTGAGCTTGAGGCGGATTTTGGAATCCGGGAGCTGGTCGTGAATAATTAGGCGTTTGACCTTGAGGTGGTTCTTGCCTTTGTCCTTGCTGATTTCCTCCCCACCCAAAGTTAGGGTGATCCTTCCATCCCGGATTATACGTGTTGGAGTACGGGTTCCTCTGTTCTCGGTTGGTGTCATGCACATAATTCAGAGACTCCGTTTCTTCTACGCGCTGGTCGGGAACTTGGACTGCGTGGACTTGTTGAGTCTGCAATGCCGCTACTTGCTTTGATAGCTTTTCTAACTGGGCCGTGATTGCAGTGACCCCGTCTAACTCCAAAATTCCTCCCGTCTTGACTGCTCCGCTATTCGACCTTTCCGATGCTCGCATGTATTTATTTCTAGCGATTCGCTCCAAAAGCTCATATGCTTCATCGTAAGTCAAACTCATGAACATTCCTCCAGCTGCAGAGTCGAGCACGGTTCTCGAGTTGTCTTGTAGCCCATCGTAAAATATTTTCAGTTGGCGCCACTCTTGAAGTCCGTGATTCGGGCACCTCCTTACTAACTGTTTGAACTGCTCCCACGTCTCGAATAATGCTTCACCGGCTTCTTGTATGAAATTTTGAATTTCTCTCCGGATTCTCTCAGTTTTTGTTGGGGAGTTGTATGTGTTCATGAAAAGTTGTGCTAGCTGGGCCCAAGACGAGATGGAGTGCGGTGCGCGAGTTTGTAACCATTCTCGGGCTGCGCCTTGTAAGGAGTGCTTGAACAGACGGAGTTGCAATGCTTCGGGTGTTACTCCGTTCATCTTGTGCGAATCACACGTTTCGAGAAAGTTGACCATGTGGAGATGTGGATCTTCGTGAGCCAATCCGCTGAATAACCCATTGTTCTGGAGCATGGTGAGGAGTCCCGCTCGAATTTCGAAATTGTTGGCTTCAATGGGGGGCTGCTGGATGCTTGATTGAAACCCATTGAGTGTCGGAACGGTGTACTCATGCAAGGCTCGTTGGCGAGGTGGTGGATTAATTAGCTGGCGTTGGTTTTGCTCGTTGACGATTTCTCTCGCTGCATTCGGTGGGTGCCTTTGGTCACCTTCCCCACGGTTAATCTCTTCTTCCATTGTTACAGGAGCGTTTTGAGCTAACCTTTGATTTCTCCTGGCTTGCCTAAACGTTCGCTCAATTTCGGGATCGAGGGGTAACAAGCTCGTATCGTGTCCTCTTCGCATAAAAAGTACCCTAAAAAAATAAATAATAAAAATAAGATAATTAAATAAAATAAATAAAATGGCTGAAGTAAGAAAAATTGCTCAAATTTAATATGAGGATAAATAAATAATTTAGCCGTATTCCCCGGCAACGGCGCCAAAAACTTCTTGGGTGCTAAATACCCACACGCAAGTGCACGTATCGCAAACAAGTAGTAAAGTGGACCCGTGAGAGTCGGATGTCGATCCCACAGGGAATACGCAAATTATTTAATCCTAAGTACCAAATTCTAACAATTATGATTTTATCCAGCCTACGCAGGGTTGTCAAATTAATTAACTAAATAAATTAACTAAATAAGAAAGTAAATAATCACGAGAAAATATCAATATAAAACGGATCTAAGATTTTATCTTCCCCCTATGCGATAATTCTTCACCCAATTAATCTTCTATCATGCAAGTTACAATTCCCGATTATTAACCCAAGACACGAAATTACTCATAACCAGCTGTCGCGTGTATTATGAGTCTATTATTCATAAGAGATTCACTATATGTCTATGCAAACCTAGTATGAATAAAGCATTAAATAACAAGTCTCGTAAACGGCTACCTAAGGTATTATCTATATGTCTACGATAATACATGCAATTAACACACTCATCGGTGAAAACTACTCGAAGGCTCTTCTATCCGTGTTCTAATTATTAAAACGATCTGTCAATCAATTCTAACAATAACAAATAGCAACATAAATTAGCTACGTTCATGCGCTAAATAAGATAAAGATAGAAGAAATAATCGAAGAATTAAACTTGCATAAAAGTAGAAAAATAGGTTCGAATTACCACATAGGGTTCCAATAAAATCCTAGAATAAAAACTTAGCTATTCATGTTCTCTACGAAAAGCATAATAAAAATATGAAAAACCATAAAAGCTATGAATAAAAATAAAAGAGGAGAACTATGATGAAGATTCGTCAAGTCTTCGTCTTCGTTCTTGTGCTTCTTGATCGCGTGTAGAAAGATGAAAGATAAAAGAAAGATGATTTAATTGTGTGCTCTTGGCCTTTAAATTGGGTGCAAAAATATAATAGGGCGGGTTTCCTTGTGTAATTGAACTTCCTTCACGGCGCCACCTCGTCAATCCGGACGGCCGTGCGAGAATAAGCTTTAAAATCCGGACGGCCGTCCGGTCTTTAATTCTTCAGAATTTCGATATTTTCACTTTTGGCCCACTTTTTCTCCGAATTTGCAGTTTTCACCCCATAAGTTGTCAATTCTTCAATTTGCACCTCAAATACAAATAATAACCATTTTAAGCACCAATTATCGTTAAAACACACCAAAAGTTCCAATTAAAAGGTACAATTAAGTGTATAAATATACACTTAACAATACATTTGCATCTATAAAAGCAAGAAAAATAAATTTTACATAAGATAAAAAAAAAAAAAATCAGGGCCTCATTTTCGGGTTTCGCCTAGGGCCCCCAATATTCTAGGGCCGGCCTTGTTGTTAGGCCTAAGTTGGCCCATGAGAATATATGTCTCCATATAAATACAAGGACACCTCACAGTGAAAGGTACGTAATTCATAACTCCCATGCACTCTCATGAATTCTCTGATTTCTTTGATCATACAAAGCGGACTTCAACGTTGGAGGATTTTCGCCGGGGACCAATCCCGGCGCCCTAATGACTTTTTGTGATGCAGGTAGTGCCCACGCGAGGAATCAAGAAGTGCGATAGATGAATTGTAACACGTGACGTGGAATCGTACCACATCATTTTGGCATCATTTGTGGGAACACACTACCTGATCATTGAGAATGAAGTTCCACTCATGGAGAACATGTGAGGTTGGCAATGACGGAAGAGAAAAAAAATGTATCACTTCAAAATGCTGCTTGCAAATAAAAGATTATAGCCCACCTCTCGCCTATCCTTTCAACCCAGGAATCACCAAGTGATCACTCGATTAGTAATATAATTAAACCGAAGCAGCAGTTAACAGATATCAACAATGATTTTCAAACAACGAAGTCTCAAAAGTAGTTAACAGTCTACTCAAAAGCTAATCAGAAAATGTCTCAATAGTCTAAAAGAAAATAAAAGCATCCAACTCAATCAGAAAAAGTCTCAACAGTCACAAAGTAAAAGAAAAGCATAACATCAAAAGAAAATGAAGCGGAAAATCACTGCTCAGAAACAGTTGTTGTAGCCTCGCCACCCGCCGGAGTAGAAGTCAACCGTTTGAGCTATGGCTCGCCCACGAGCCTACCGAACATCTTGCTTTGGAAAATGCTGAAATGTAATGTATTTAACATGTTTAATTGTATGATAGGATGATGTTTAATCATAACTATAATAACATGAGATGTGGAAAATGATGCCCAAAATTCGTTTAGACTATTGAGACATTTTCTGATTTGCTTTTGAGTAGACTGTTAACTACTCTTGAGACTTCGTTGTTTGAAAATCAGTGTTGATATATGTTAACAGTTGTTTCTGTTTAAATATGACTCGACATATTGTTTAAATTATATTAAAAATACCACCAAATTTTATTGGAAATACCTCTATTATGGTCCTCGAAATCTGGATTAGCAATGTTTTTATAATTTCGTTCGCCTACGATGCACGCATGTTTGAGCTTATCACACGTGAGATCACCAATTCTTTAAGAGATTAGGGCAAACCATCAATTGACGATGAAAGAATTTTGGGACACTGAAGGATTGTTAGACATTCAAGTTTTGTACCGGTAAGCACCGGCAACTCCTTTAGCATGTGGCAATTATTGATTTCAAGAATACAAAGATTAGGGAAACGACTTTCACCGAAAACTACAGACATTCCCCAAGCATTCATTTTCTTCATCTTTACTATCTTGAGAGACTCCAAGCATTGTAATCCGGAAAACCGACTACTAACGGTGTCCAACATAGGCATGTCTTCAATGACAAGCAATTTAAGATGTCG
Organism: Erythranthe guttata; assembly: GCF_000504015.1. The sequence goes on from NW_012194661.1 coordinate 574,212, forward strand.
CAGTATCCCCAAATCGTTGAGGACGGAGTTCTTCGTACAACCCATCAAGTGAATAACTAAAAGCTTGGGAAGTATTCAACCAATCAGAAAACATTTCACCAGTATAACTAAAAGACACTGCATCCCATAACCAAGAAACCTTTCTCAACGAGCAATTCGGTGTGCTCATGTAACTGCAGCTGCTCGAGCTACAATAGTGGAAGTTGTTGCTGCACTTCTCTATAACAGACATGTAACTTTTAATGTTTGGGAGACCCTTATATTTTTTTTATGAAAAGAGAGTTTTGATGTTTGTAATACCCTATTAATGTGTGACTAATAAAGGTAACAAACTACTTTTCTGCTTACTACTTTTTAATTTATGTTTTCATTTGCGAGTGAAGATGGTTTGCTAGCTATACATGATTCTATATATGCAAATAAATGTTTGCCAATTAGATATACAAAAAAATAAGAAAACTAAGGGATAGACTTGCTCATTGGCCGTGAGTCAACGGTTCACGGGTTGATAACGGTGGTTCAAACGTCAAAACTGATGAATCACAATCGAAATCGGAGTTTCAAAGGTCGTAACCTCTGACTTTGAATTTTTTTTGGATGGTTTTGACTTTTCATGCATGTTTTGAAACTTAATATGTTGGTGATTTTTTTTTTATGTTTTCATACTTGTGGTTTTAACCTTTTATGAATAATTGGTTTGTGACTTTTTTTGAAATTTTGAGACTTATGGTTTTGACTTTTTATGTATGGTTTAATGGAATAGTGAGTTATTATTATAGGTACAATATAACAAAAAATATGTTTTCTCTACAACATAACTTTTTACAATTTATATATAAGCTAGTGTCCTATTTTTTTTATGCCCTCAGTGTCCACAAACAATAAATCAATATCTTTCAACAAATTAGCAACAAATCAGCCATTCTCTTTGGTGATATCAATTTTTTTTTATATTATTATTGTTATGCACCTTGTAGTGATTGCTCATTTTTTTGTACAAAATGTTTTTCATGTTTTTTATGTACTCGAAACCAAAAATTAAAACCCGAAAACATGAAACTCTATAAATATAAACATAAATCAATTAGTTTATTGATCCATTATTGCCCATTGCACTCCTAAGAAATCATCGTTGTGGTGGTTCATTTTTTGTGAATACCTCCCTCGTTGAGGAAACACAATTGCGTTTGTAGGTAAACTCCAGCTTGCTGAGGTTATTAAAGTTGTTAAAGAATTTCGGGCATCATTTTCCACGTCTCATGTTATTATACTTATGATTAGACATCATCCTATCACACAATTAAATATGTTAAATACATTACATTTCAACATTTTCCAAAGCAAGTTATCCGGCACGCTCGTGGGCGGCCATAGCCCAAACGGCTGACTACTACTCAGGCGGGTGGCAAGGCTTCAACGACTGTTTTTTATGAGTGAATTTCTGTCTCATTTTTTTTTGATGTTATGCTTTTCTTTTGCTTTGTGACTGTTGAGACTTTTGCTGATTCAGTTCGATGCTTTTATTTGCTTTTAGACTATTGAGACATTTCTGATTAGCTTTTGAGTAGACTGTTAACTACCCTTGAGACTTCGTTGTTTGAAAATCAGTGTTGACATCTGTTAACTTTGCTTATGTTTAAATATGACTTGACAGATTGTTTAAATTATATTAAAAATACCTCCAAATTCTATTGGAAATACCTCTATTACGATCCTCGAAATCTTGTTTAACAATGTTTTTCATGCTAGGAGACTTGATAATATGCAGAGGCTGATGGTCAATAATTATCTTCTCAACCCATTCAATCTGCTTATAATCTCGTTCGCCTACGCTGCACGAATGCTTGAGCTTATCACGTCCCGAGATCACCAATTCTTTAAGATATTTGGGCAAACCATCAATTGGCAATGAAAGAATTTTGGGACACTGAAGGATTGTTAGACATTCAAGTTTTGTACTGGTAAGCATCGACAAATCCTTTAGCGTGTGGCAATTATTGATTTCAAGAATACGAAGATTAGGGAAACGGCTTTCACCGGAAACTACAGACATTCCCCAAGCAGTCATTTTCTTCATCTTTCCTATCTTGAGAGACTTCAGGCATAGTAATCTGGAAAACCGACTACTAACAGTTTCGAATATAAGCATGTCTTCAATGACAAGCGATATGTTACGGTATCCCCAAATCGTTGAGGACGGAGTTCTTCGTACAACCCATCAAGTGAATAACTGAAATCTTGGGAAGTGTTTAACCAATCAGGAAACATTTCACCAGTATAACTAAAAGAGACTGCATCCCATAACTAAGAAACGACTATCGACGAGCAATTCGGTGTGCCTATGTAACTGCAGTTGCTCGAGCTGCTACAGTGGAAATTGTTGTTGCATTTCTCGATAACTAACATGTGCCTTTTAATGTTTGGGAGAACCTTCTATTTTTTTATGCAAAATGACTTTTCATGTTTGTAAGACATTATTAATGTGTTACTAATAAAGGTAACAAATTACTTTTTGGCTTACTACATTTCAAGTTATGTTTTCTTTTGCGATTGATGGTGGTTTGCTAGCTATACACGATTCTATATATGTAAATAAATGTTTTGCCAATTAGATATACAGAAAAATAAAGAAAACTAAGGGATAGACTTGCTCATTGGCCGTGACTCAACGGTTCACGGGTTGATACCAGTGGTTCACGCGTCGAAACTGATGAATCACAATCGAAATCGGCGTTTCAAAGGTCATAACCTCTTACTTTGAATCTTTTTTTGGATGGTTTTGACTTTTCATGCATATTTTGAAACTTAATATGTTTGGGGTTTTTTCTTTCTTTTTATGTTTTCATACCCGTGGTTTTAACTTTTTATGAATGGTTTGTTTGTGACTTTTTTTGAACTTTTGAGACTTATGATTTTGACTTATTATAGGTTATTTAATCCAATAGTGACTTTTTATGGATGGTTTAAAGGTCTAATGTAACAAAAAATATGTTTTCACTACAACATGACTTTTTACAAAGTATTTGTCTTATTTTTTTATGCCCTCACCGTCTACAAACAACAAATCAACATCTTTTAACAAATTAACAATAAATCAGTCTCTTTGAACAAATCAGCCAATCTCTTTGGTGAGATTAATTTGTTTTTTTTTTGTATTATTATTGTTATGAACCTTGTAGTGATTGTTCATTTTTATATACCCAATGTTTTTAATGTTTTTTTATGTCTCTGAAACCCAAAATTGAAACTCGAAAACCCGAAACTCTATAAATATAAACATAAATCAACTAGTTTGCTGCTCCATTATTGCCCATTGCACCCCTACAACTTTATCATTGTAGTCGTTCATTTTGTGTGAATACCTCCCTTCTTGATGAAACAAAATTGCGTTTGTAGGTAAACTCCAGCTTGCTGAGGTTATTGAAGTTGTTAAAGAATTTTGGGCATCATTTTCCACGTCTCATGTTATTATAGTTATGATTAAACATCATCCTATCACACAATTAAACATGTTATATATATTACATTTCAGCATTTTCTAGAGCAAGCTGTCCGACAGACTCGTGGGCGAGCCATAGCCAAACGGCTGACTACTACTCATGCGGGTGGCGAGGCTACAACGGCTGTTTTCGAGGAGTGACTTTGATACGATCCTAGCAAGTTCAAAGATGAAGAATTGGAAGAAGCGCAAGCGTACGCGTTTTAAGAGGACATTTGAGTTTTCCTTGGACAAGAAAGGCTGGAATAAAATGTTTGAGATGTCTATGGTTTGGAATTGGAAGAAAAGAAAGAGAAGAATTCGTTGGACAGGTCGAATTCCATGCATCCGAGATTCTCGCCTATTCTGGCAGAGTTTACCATTCGAGTTATTACTCTCTCATCTGAAGTCCATTTAAGCTGATTCAAAATGATTCGGAAAGATAACTGCAAGATCTACAACTTTCATGTTTTGAGCGAAGAGATATTCGAAGTGGAACAATGTCGAAATTGAGCTTTAATTGCATGCACGTGCACAGCCCAATGTCGCGAGTTAAGAAGGGTGATCGAGAAGTCGACTTGAAGATCAAGTTATCTAATTTATTTATGCACGTTTTTAATTTAGTATTTATTATGTTTTTATTATTTTAGAGTCTTTTATGGTTAGGATTTGCTTATTTAAGTGTTTCCTTATTATAGTTTAGGTAGGAGTCCTTTTCCTTGTGAAAAAGGAGTCTTTTTAGCACTTATAAATAGGTTGCCAAATTGGCTTATTTGATAGGACGAATTTTAATGAATATTTGAGTATTTTGAGAAATCAATTCTCCTTCGCTGTTCTACAGCAACCTTCGGGATTCTACAAGTGGATTCTTGTAACTTTCTTAGCGCCGTAGTATTGGTTTCTGGTTCTCTATAACCACGGGGTCAATATTATATTTCACCATGATAATAATGGTTTCTAGCTCTTTATAGCTATGGGGTCATTGTTCCTTGCTTCCGCCAAACTTGAATCTTTGTTTTTGGGTGTCTTCGATCTTGCTTCCGCGTAGTGTATTGGGTCTCGTAACAAGTTCTACGGGGTTCGTATCAGACTTTTTGCCTCATTTTCTTTTAATGTTATGCTTTTCTTTTGTTTTGTGATTGTTGAGAATTTTTCTGATTGAGTTCGATTCTTTTTTTGCTTTTAGATTATTGAGACATTTTCTGATTAGCTTTCGAGTAGACTGTTAACTATTCTTGAGACGTTCTTTGAAAATCAATGTTGATATCTGTTAATTGTTGCTTCTGTTTAAATATGACTAGACAGATTGTTTAATTACATTTTTTTTTGAATTTTTTTTTCTGCAGTTGAACCGTTCGTTTCCGGCGTTGACTTTTTTTTTTTGACTTTTTTTTAAAAAAATATCTTTATTAAGGTTGCTAAATTACTGTCTCCAATAGTAATTTACCTATCGGATACAGTAATTTAACTATTAATTGACTTGGTTTTTTTGTTTTGAAATTTAAAAAAAAAAAATTTTGATCAATATTACTGTCTTTGCTGCTAAATTACTGTCTGAAACAGTAACATTAGTGTTTGAGACATTAATTTTACTATATTAATTAATTTTATCGTCTTGGCCAGTAATTTTGCTGTCTTCGACCATAATATTACTGTTTCCGACCGTAATATTATTGTATAATGCAATAATATTATTGTTTGGGACAGTATATTATATTATTGTTTTGGGACAGTAATATTACTGTTTTGGTATTCAATATTACTATGTAAAACAATAATGTTTTTGTTAACACAATAATTTAGAGAGAAAAAAAATTGAACAAAAAATGTGAACGCCGGAAACAGTAATATTACTATCATAGAAAGTTAAATTAATGTCACTAACAATTAAATTGGTGTTGGAGACAATAATTTAGCAGCCAAGACAATAATATTAAATAAATAATTTTGTTTAAGAAAATAAATCTTCAAGAAAAAAAAAGTTACCGCCGGAGACCGGCGGTGAACGGCGGTGGACCGGCCGAAAATATTTAAAAAAAAAAAATTCAACAAAAAAAAAAGTCAACGTCAGAATCAAGGCAAAAAATAAAAATCAGAAAAAAAATTATTTTCTAATAAAGAAAATTATTTTTCAAAAAATTATTAAAATGGGGGTAAATGTGATATATTTGTTTAAATCTGGGGTAAATGTGTAATATGAAAGAAGTTAGACTATAATGGATGTAATTGATAAAACTTATATTATGGGGGTATTTTAGACAAAAGACATGAGGATGAGTTATTTGGAAGACTATTTTTTATCTGGACCAATGTCAATTTAAACTCCCTTTCATGTCCCTTTGCCATTTGCCCTATATTTAAATCTTAAACTAATTCTGATGTAATTCCATTTATAAGAACAAGAAAACATATTTATTGGGAGTCATTGAGGAATTATGGCTTATATTTATTCCAACTATATCTAATAATTCTCTGACAAGGAAGATCTCACAAAACAATCGCACCCCTCTTCCAATTTAGGGCAAATTACTGCTACTCCTTGAGTTATGGTTAAATTACGAAAACCCCCCTTATGTTTCGGTAATTAGAGTCACTCTCCTCAAATATGTATTATCTTACGAAAAGACTCCTCCAGATGTAAATTTATGAATATTAATTCGGTAAATCGAACTTAATATACGATTTAGTTCGGTAAATAACCGAATTACATATACTTTAAGTAAACATATTTAAAAGAAAGGGGTTGTTGTAATTACCCAAACAATAGGGATTTTTTTTCGTAATTGAACATAACTGAATGGTGGTTGTAATTTGCCCTACCATTTAAAGATATGTCGACGAATTTCAGAAAACCCTTGTACGCTTATGTCGTATGGCCATGCAAAATAGTTACTATTGTGCATAGTTGTGATTAAAGTATATAAGAATGGATGGCAAGTTGGGTTTTACAGCAACTCTTTTTAGCTTTTCTTTTTGCCACTTTAATATTAAAACGGCGTCGTGTTATGCATTTTTCCTCCATTTTGATATATTGATGGGCGGTACTCTGTATGGGGGCCCACGGTCGGTTCGTGGTGTCATAGGACGTGTACACCGCCCCGCCCCGCCCCGGCCCCGAACCGTTGACCACGGACCCGAACTCGGACCCGGCCCGAAAACCGTCGGGTCTACCCGGATTTTGGGTTTTTTTTGTCCAATTTCTCGCCCGTTGACCGCCCCGCCCCAGCCCCGCACCGTTGACCACGGACCGGGACCCGGATCCGGCCCGAAAACTCGTCGGGTCTACCCAGATTTTGGGTTTTTTTTTTTCCAAAAATTGGACAATCGGAGATTCGAACTCGGGTAAATGGGTAGAATTTGTCAACTCTAAACACTGGGCAACGAACATATTTGAATAAATGTAGACAATAAATATATATAATATAAAAATCTAGTGTAAAATGATAAATATGTTAAATAAATTATTAATTTTCATATTAATTATTATTAAATAATATTAATTAAATTATTAACAAATGCAATATAAGAAAATTTTAAAAATATATATAGAATCACGGTTCAATACTTCAAAACATCTATTATTAATTACTAAATCAATCTAATCTCCACTATTGAATAATATAAAGTATTGAATCAATTCAATATATACACAAACGCGTTGACTTAATACAAACTCACTTATGTTATTAAAATCGATAGTGTGAAAAATTCAAATGAAAAATAAAATAATATGTTTATTTAAAAAAATAGGTTATAACTCATTTCAATTAATTTAAATTGATTAACCTCAATTGTTGACAATAGCTTATTAAAATTATTAAAATTATTGATTATTTTATCATAAGATAATTACTTAAAAATATAGATGATGTTTATTTTAACAAAAATAGATTATATCTCATTCTAATTAATTTTTTATTTTAAAAATAAAACTATATATGACGAGTATAATCAAGATATTATGATGTGATTTCTCTTTATAGTTGGTTTAATTTGTAAAAACGTAAGAATTAAATCGTAGGTCATACGATTTAATCATTTTTTTTAACATTTACATTTTATTCAAATATTAGAATCGAATCGTAAGATTTAAATGAATTAAGCTCAAGTTTTTTCTACTTTTTTTATTTTTTTTATTATATTCTATTTGTTAATAATTTAATTAAAATTATTTAATAATAATGAATACCCATAATAATAATGAATACCCATAAAATTATTACTTTCACTTATAAATACCCATAATTCAATCTTCACAACTTTCATTTTATTTAGTTTATGTCTCAAAGTCTTAATCGTTTCATTTTTTTCCTAAAGTTGTTTAGTGTTTAAATTCAATTTTTTTTTTCATTTTGAATTTAAAGTTAATCACATGTTTTCTCAAGTTTCAATATAAGTTTTTTTTTTCTTTCTTGTAATAATAATAATAATAATAATAATAATAATAATAATAATAATAATAATAATAATAATAATAATAATAATAATAATAATAATAATAATAATAATAATAATAATAATAATAATAATAATAATAATAATAATAATAATAATAATAATAATAATAATAATAATAATAATAATAATAATAATAATAATAATAATAATAATAATAATAATAATAATAATAATAATAATAACAATAATAATAATAATAATAATAATAATAATAATAATAATAATAATAATAATAATAATAATAATAATAATAATAATAATAAATAAGAAAAAAAATTGAAAACCGGGTGGACCCGCCCCGCCCCGTGGCCATAATTGAAAATATATAATTTTCAATTATACGGACTCAATAAGTTTATTTATTTTTAAAATAAATCTTTTTGTAAGGTTATAAAGTGTAATGGATTGGGATATCTTCCTCAAGACCTTGTAGATTTTATAGTATCAAATATATTTACTGAAGAAAGACATAATTTTAGCCTAGTATTCTGATCCTGGAAGGAGGTTGTGGCAACTTCACCATTTCGTCATTCCCTACGCCTAATGTTCTACCATAGGAGTGAACATCTTTGGAGATTTTCAGCACGACAAATGTTTTGACATGGAATACCCCGAACTCGAAAACACAATAATATTCTCCTCCAATTATGGATTGTTGCTCATGATATCTCGAGATCACAAAAATCTTTTCTTTTACAATCCTTTCAACATTCACATGATTAAACTACCGTCAGGAAGGTACACACATACACATGTACAATAAGTTTCTCCTACCTGCCAACTTCCCCAGATTGTTTTCTTGTTGGAATTTCAAATGAAAGAGCTTATAGGGTGACTATAGGTGTTCTTAAACATGGAGAAGGTAAGTTGGGATGTTTGTGTTTATTACAATAGATGGCATGCATTTAAGGTATGTCCCTTATGTCACAGCCCGCCAGTTTTGACTCAACCCTTTGCTAGTTTTCCTTGGATTTGAGAGGTTAAGAGAGTCCAATTAGACTTAGCTCAAATAGGGTTAGGCCCAAGATGGCTCAAATGTAAATAGGCTTCCACTACTAGAAAATCGCCATTTAGCTACGGACGAATTATAAATTATATTTACCATGGCAAACCACATTGACCGAGCGATCATACTCCTGTTTAAGGAAAAATAAATTATCTGAGAAAAAAGAAAGCTCCTTCACACATAAGTGAATTTAGCTAGCTTATATTACCAAATACAATACGATAATTAGATGGAGTCATTGATAAATTGAAACATGAAAGAAAAAGGAAAATTCAGAACTTATGGAACCAAAACTCATGGTTACTATATGATTTAATATTTAGAAGAAAAAACATGGCATACTTCACCCCCACGGCCTATCAGGAAGCAATGCCAGAAAAAAATGGGTTTCGATCTGCCAACTCCATCTTATATGGAATCAGTGAGACAACGATGTCCAGTCGCCTGCATAAACGTAATGGAGTGCAATATTTAAGAACAATAATTCAAATAACGCCGGCACAAGCATGATTAGGAAACCCTAAATAAATTTAAATAAGTTAAATCGTAAAAATCCTCGGTCCAATTTCGAGAAGAGAAAAATAATCATTTTTTTAAGAGTTGCAATTTGATGTATTAGGGGTTCAAGATCGGAAATAAGATACAAGGGAGCAAAAAAGCAAACACTAGAGATTTCACGGGATAAGCAAAATTCTGCCGGAGAAAGAAAGTGAAATATTGAGAAAAATACGAGGCTTACAGCTCTGATATTTGGGATCCAACTAATCTCATCAAATCCATTGCTGGAGACCACCCCCAAATGGCCATTCCTCGCACTACAATCTGCATACAAAAAAAAAGCAATTACATACATATATTAATCGGATTCGAACAATTAAGAAGTAAAAAACTAACAATGATTGATATGCTGTATAATTCCATAGCTGAATCCTTCTGAGGAATTGGCATTACCAGAGAATTTTAGAATTTCATAAAGGGGGTGGGAAATGGGTTAAGTTTCGGTAGTCTTTGGAGGAAAAGGGGGAAAGTAATTTGGAAATTTTTGGAGGTGCAGCGGTGGAGGGAATGATAAAAAAGAGAAGGGATATAGGTCTTGACTCTTGAGATATTTTTTGTGGTCCGTGTTTTTACTTAGTCTTGAAATTTTATTTACTATTTTACAATGTTTTGAAAACCGGACCGGACCGGCCGGTCCGACCGGTTCAACCGCGAACCGGCAGGTAGTCCGGTCCGGTTGAACATCAATACCCGGAAAGTCATAAAACCCGGGTCAGTGGTCCGAGAACCGCGGAAATCCTGATTGAACCGAAGAAAACCGGTGAAAACCGGTTCTAAAAACCGGTCTGACCAAACACCAGAAAGAAAAAAACTGAGAAGAAATTGAAAATCTTTATACCTCTCTTTGATGTTTGTATTGTTGAAGGAGCTCTAGTAGATGATTCATACGGGTTATTAGATATTGTGATGGGGGAGCATTTGAGAAAGAAAGAAAGAAAAAAAAGAAAAGAAAAAAATAATTGTACAGAGAGAAGAACGTGGTTGGCGGCGGTAATTGGTAGTGAGATAGTATTCACAAACCAATATTAGGTCTTAAGGGTATATTGTAATTTTTTATTTTATTTGTTATTTATTTACTTAACTTTTTTTTTTTTTGAATACTACTTAACTTTTATTAATATATAAAATAATTATTATTTATAAAGGCATATATGGTACTGGAAACAGAATTATCAATTAACTATTTGAATGTATGTAAAAAATATTTTATTTTTTCTATATTTTTGCATAATAGTTATTATAAAAATTATATAGAAATAATTAAAAATAAAAAATACAAAAACCCGGTCGGACCTCGATTGGACCGGTCCAACCATGACCCAATTACTTGTCCGGTTCAATGTCCGGTCCGGTTTTGAAAACATTGCTATTTTACACTAAATTTACTTTAATAAATTAGAGTATCTTCACTACTATTATGTTTTTTATATATATATAAAATCAAGTAAAGTATTTTTTATTACAATGTAATTAAAAAAATTAACAGTTTCAACAGAAAAAAAATTAGTGCAGAAAAAAATAATATAAGTAATAGAATTTGTAGAGTATGAGTTGAAAACAATATTTCAAATTTTTGTATCATTCATTGAACAAAAAAATCGTTCAAATCATCTTATTTTAGAAATGGATTATTTTCTGTTGCAATTTGCGTAGCTAATGTAATAATTTAGAATCGGACTTGATATCCGTCGCTACTTGTGTTGCAATAATTACAGTTTCACAACCAAGGAGACGAATTTGTGTTCCGTCGCCAATTCCATCACTAATTACTTATTTTAGCAACGAATTCATCGTTCGTTGCAAACTACCGTTGCTAAATGGTGATTTTCTAGTAGTGTTCGTAGAGATTCTTACAGTATCTAGAATACTTTTTAGAACACTCCCTTTGTAGATATTTTGTTGGAATTTTTCGGAGTGTTCTAGTGAACAACTCCTATCCCTTAGATCAAATAGATCTCTACCATCTATTGAGGAGGTGACCTAGTATAAATAGGAATAGGGACTTCATTTGAAACCATCCAAGAAATCCAAGAAATTCTAAGCTATACAAGTATTTTCCTACAAAGCTCACTTATTTTCTTAAATTTTTTGTTTGTTTTCCATCACTTAGAATTCGCAATACATTTGGAGGAGGATGACTTAGCTATCGCAAAAGGTGAAAATGAGTTAAGGCCGTTGTTAAGTGAACAAGTCTGTGACTATCACGATGGAGCTATAAAAACGAGAGCAAATAATATTTTCTATGTGAATTTTTCTCTCGATAAAAAGACTCCAGAAGAGCAACAAAGAAAAGAGAAAAAAATTTCTCTACCAAAAAAACGCCACGGAGAAATACGTTGGTGCTCCTCTATATATACTTCCTTTTGTTGAATAAAAGAGCCCTACAAAAGATTAAAGCACATTAGGTTAATATTCAATCTTTACGTAAGGGAAAAAGAATTGTGTAACAAGGAAAGTCTTTGTCAAGGAAATTCCTTATCAACACATCACTTATGCAATTGAATAAATTAATGACAAAATAAGAGTTTAAAGCATTAAGGAAACTTCCCTAGCTTTAGACATACGTTTTCCACACACGTGCTGAAAAACCAAAATTAGAATCCTCTCGGATTCTAACAATCTCCCCCTTTGTCATCTATTTATTATAATCAAGTCCTCCCCTTTTGTCAAATACCGGAAAATAAAACAATTAGATGATAGACGGAAGCAATAAAACTAAGGATCATCCTCAGCATTAAAGGAACAGCCAACAACAAGAGTGGCATCAACTGCTGCAATAGCAAGTGCCACAGTTTCAACAACTCTGTTCCAACAGTAATGGCTTCGGTAGGTGGTTCACAACGGAGTCAGCTTCCCATGCAAGTGTTTCTCCCCCTGTAGATGATCCTTGGGCAACTTCTCTTGGCTTGGTAGACTTGGAGGGCGGTGGAGGGCGACGTGGTAAATCATCCACGTAATAAAAGACTCAACAAGTAACGTCAGCATTAACGCCATCCTTTTATATTCTTGTGAACACCTAAACCAATTAATGACAATAAACACAATATTAAAAAGGTGAAATTCTTTATATATTGGATATACACTTTCAGGTGATTAATATGGAGAGATAATTTATTTCTTCTCAAATTATCTAATGAGATAACTAAGTAAAATATGTTCCTCATATTAATACACATCTCCATAGAATTCCACTTGGTGTTGTGGACTTAGAATCCCACAGAGATTCTAACACTCTCCCCCTTTGGCATTGATTGGTAAGAACATTTACTCCCCCTAAATATATGATACATGCATGAACAAGGGTCAACAAATTCAAAATAACATCTGCAAATATAAATAGTTGCAACAGTTTATCAAAGAGTTCAGCAGATAGTGTACCGTTGTTCAATTAAGCCAAGAACAACAAAAAATATGCAGTAGCAGAGCAACAGTTTATCAAACAGTTCAGCAGATAGTGTACCGTTGTTCAATTAAGCAAAGAACAACAAAAATATGCAGTAGCAGAATCAACTTCCCTTTACAAATGAATTCCTTCTTATTTGTCCTGTATTTTTGCACTATTCCAACAACTGTATGATGCATTATCTCAACATTTGTCTGAACTCCCCCTGCATTCCTGCACTATTCCAGCAACTGTCTGATGCACTGTCGCAACAGTTGTCGGAACTCTCCCTGTGTTCATGCCATCGTTACTGTTCTTTTCTCCCCCTTTCTGGGCAATCACCATGCATAGATAACTCAACATGGACTAATGATCTTGATGATTCGAGCAAGCTGTTCAAACACTTAACGAAAAGATCAAACAAAGAGAGAATCTTGAAAGTAAGTGAGAAGAATTACCAAACATAACGTGCACACAAAGTCACAAACTTACAACTCAATATCACACGATAATTGCAATGCGAAAATCAAAGGATGAGGATATCAAATTCAACATTAAATAACAAAGACTACAGACTTTTCCAAACTTCATACGAAACGTGGAAATGTGAGTAGTAGGCCCAATAGATCCGGTTGCAACAAAAATCAAATTTAACCGGCACATAAACAAAAATTCCGTCTCTCTCTCTCTCTCTCTCTTTTTTTTTTATTTTTTTTATTTTTTAAATAATGCCTAATGCAAGACAAGAAGTAAACATGAGAAATAAACATGAGTGAAGAGACAGATGTGAATAGGATACTGCATGGACAAACAAAAAATATGGGATTTATCTTCACATTCACGATATACGCAATCCCCAAAAATACGACTGCCAATGCAACCAATAAACTTAATAATCCCAAGTCAAACACAAAGATGCTCTTATTAGGTAGCGTACACACACACGTCTAATGGTAGCTTTTTCCCATGAAAAATAGAGCAATTAAAAGGAATGATATTATGGTTGTCGTGCAATGTGTAGTCCCCTGGGCTTTCTAATTGAGCCTTGTAGTGAGTGTTCGGTCAAGTGGTTTACTGGCTTAACTCAACTAGGCTTCGAAGTATTCACTGACCATATGTATAATTTATATTGGCCGTGCAATGTGTAGTCCCCTGGGCTTTCTAATTGAGCCGTGTAGCGAGCTTTCGGCCACGTGATTTACTCACTCGACTCAAAAAGGCTTCGAACTATTCACTAACCAAATGGTTGTAGATATATATATATATATATTAGTAACAGTAGTTCAAGAGTAGCTTTCACTCATTAAAAGATGCAGTTTTTCCCTATAAAAACATCCAACCATGACAAGACTATTCAGAGAAATAAATAAGTTGGAGCCTTTTAAGTAATCATTTTGGGAATTGGTGAAGTTCTACCCCCACAAAATTTAGAAGTACACGAAGTATCAAACTTACATTTGTCTCAATCATATGCAGTATGCTTAATGCAGGTCCTATATGAGATGTAAAAACCTATGAAGTGTCCTACCACTAAAAGTTGCAAGTCTGGACACACAGACTATTGCAACAGTTCATGCAACTGCATCAGATTAAACAACATAAATTCCCAGCGATTTTCGCAAGGAATCAAATCTCTATGCATCAAGGGTTTTTGCAAAAGTATCAGTTAATTCATTTTCCGTTGCAGCATAATCAATTGAGACAACCCCCTTTTTAACCAAGTCCCTTATGAAACGATGAAAAATATCAATAAGCTTAGTTTTCGAATGTTGAATTGGATTCATAAACTTATTTTTCGCACACAATTTATCACAATTCAGATTACCAAAGTTTTTATTCCCCAAACTAGCTTTGTCACCAGAATTGTTGGAACAGTTAGTACTTTCATCACATGATTTTAAAGAAGTAATGGCAGATAAACAATTAAGATCAAACTTCTTTACCCAGATTTTTTGTTGAGTTTTATTCACTAAATCAACCTTTATCTTGGGTTTTTGCGACGACACAAAAGTGTGATCAATTTTAGCAGAAAGTGGTGAGCATGCCATTATTCTTTTAACCATTTTCAAGTACTTAAAACACCTAGGTCGTATATGACCAGGAACATGACAAAAATGACAGGTAGGGACAAAAACTTTTCTTTGAGATGATTGTGTTGATGCAAGTATCGCAACAGTTTGTGAAACAGTGGATTGTTTAACAGAATTGATTTTTATTTTTGGATCCTCTTTCTGTTTCAATGCATCATTAGATAGCTGATTACCCCCTATACCTATATGACCAGAGTTCGGCTGATTTTTTGGTCAAAATTGCATTCAAAGTTACCCTACCAGTATTAAACTTAGAAATAGCATCTTGGTTTTGAGCAAATCTAACCTTCAACATATTTGTTTCTCTACTAGTAGCATTTTGTTCAAGAGTAGAAATTCTTACCTTCAACACTTCATTTTCCTCTATGAGAACACGCTTATCCTTTTCAAGGCGCTTATTTACCTCCGATACTTCAAGCCACTTCCGATACATTTTTTCATATACATCTTTGACCTCTTCGAGGGTTGGCTCTTCATCATCACTACTGCTCTCAGAGTCACCTGCAAAATTAAATGGTGAAGTCAGACTATTGTCCTTATTTGAAGATAATTCATCATACCTGAGTTCTGTTGGACAGACTGTTGCAACAGTTTCAGCAACAGTCTATTTGCACTTGCTTATCTGAGTAGTACCACTGAATGCCATAAAGTTTGTGGTTTGATCTTCTTTGTTGTTCTCATCCTCATCGCTGTCCTCTTTATCACTCCAAACAGTGGTGAGTGACATCCTCTTTTTCTTCAAAGTGTTTGCACACTCGGCCTGAATATGTCCAAAACCCCCACACTCTCGACATTGCATTATCCTAGACTTTGCATCATCAGAATAACCATTATTAGAAAACTTTTTAAATTTTTTAGGGTTAACATACTTACGTGATTGAGAGGAACTTCCTCTATTTTCAAGCTTTTGACGCAAGCTTTCGAGGTTATTTGACATAATTGCTAAGGATTCTTCAACATCAATGTCATACTCATGAAATGTTTGGTCTTGTGAGATGCCATGGGAAGCTTCAGCCTGGAATGCCACATACTTCACCTTTTTCTTTTCTCGAATATTTGCTCTAAAATTTATTTCTTGGGTTTGCAGTTTACCCATGAGTTCATCTAGCTTCAGCGTATTGATATCCCTCACTTCTTCGATTGCTGCAATTCTGTAAGCAAATCTTTCTGGTAATGAACGTAGTGCCTTTCTTACCAACTTTGTTTCCGAGTATTGTTCACCTAGTGCATACGATTCATTTGAAATGTCACACAGTTTAGCGTGAAAATCAGCAATCGTCTCGTCCTCCTCCATATGAAGACTCTCAAATCTTGTGGCTAGCATCTGCAACTTAGATGTTTTAACAGTTGATGTGCCTTCATACGTCACTTGTAGGATCTCCCATGCCCTTTTTGCTGATTCACACGATGCTATCAGTTTGAACTGATTGTCACCAACGCCACTGAAAATTGAGTTGATCGCCCTCGAGTTGTAATTGGCAAGTAATATCTCTTCATTAGTCCATGCTTCTTCTGGTTTTACCGTTTGCATACCATCCGTTCCTTCAGCCATGGGAGGGGTCCAACCAGTCACAATAGCACGCCAAGCTCGTTCATCAACTGACTTGATGAACATCTTCATCTTCGATTTCCAGTAAGAGTAATTTGATCCATCCAAGAGAGGTGGTCGTATTGTAGACGCTCATTCACGATGAAACATATCTGCATAAAACAAATTAAAAAATTAAATCCCAAAACCTCACTAAGTGTATCTAGTGACAGACTCTTGATGCCAATTGTTAGAATTTATTTCGTGCAGATATAAATTATTTGTGTCAGTTTTTCGTTACTGTTGCGTGAAGTGTTGCAATAGTTCGTGAAGCAGTCGTAAAAACAGAAATAAACGAGACACAAATTTTAATGTGGTTCGGATACAATTGTACCCTACATCCACGGGGAGCTGCAAATAAAATTTACTAATTTTTAGTTTTACGAATACAATAGTAGGACTTAATCAAAATACAAAGACTCCCTCTTTGTTGACGTCGTTCTTGTATACTACGCTGAATTATAAATCTTCAATTTGCAGCACGTCCCTTGCTCCGCAAGGTTGAACTCCCTTCAACGCTGAATCCCTCAGTCGGCGGATCGATCTCCTCCCGAGATCTGTTTAAGCCCCTCTCCCGAAGAACCGATCTTCTTTTTATATAGAAGAAGCAAACTTGTGATACTTCTTGAATCTTGGTGTCTTCACCACAAAGCCTTGAAGCTGGTATATTCTCTATGAAAATCACGTATCACGATGGAGCAATAAAAACGAGAGCAAATAATATTTTCTATGTGAATTTTTCTCTCGATAAAAAGACTCCAGAAGAGCAACAAAGAAAAGAGAAAAACTTTTCTCTACAAAAAAAAAACGCCACGGAGAAATACGCTGGTGCTCCTGTATATATACTTCCTTTTGTTGAATAAAAGAGTCCTACAAAAGATTAAAGTCCATTAGGTTAATATTCAATCTTTACGTAAGGGAAAAAGAATTGTGTAACAAGGAAAGTCTTTGTCAAGGAAATTCCTTGTTAACACATCACTTATGCAATTAAATAAATTAATGACAAAATAAGAGTTTAAAGCATGAAGGAAACTTCCCTAGCTTTAAACACACGTTTTCCACACACATGCTGAAAAACCAAAATTAGAATCCTCTCGGATTCTAACATAATAAATAATTATAAATAAAATTTACTCTAATGATTATTTTATTTTATATAAAAGTGAACATAGTATACTAACTAACTACTATTATTTAAATTTAATTATATGCTCTTTAGGAATCTAAAAAATATGTTGAATTTCTTTGCCTTTTATTAATGATGATATAATTGATATTAGGAGTTTTTATGTTATATTTATATTTAATAAAGGGCTAAATACACTTTGCACCCCTGAAGTATAGCTCATGTAACACTTACCCCCTTAAAGTATCATTTGTAACACTTACCCCCCTCAACATCAATTATTTTATACTTTAAAATTTAAAAAATAATAAACATAACAATCTAATAATTAACGGTTCATAGAAAATTGAAAAGTAACTAAAATTAATTATTGAAAAAAATTAAAAAGTAATATATATTGGGTAATAATGAATGAAAATATATTTAAATAATTAATAAACTAAAATAAATTTAAATACTTAAGATATTTATTAGTTATGTATTGATTTCTTAAAATTTATCGATAGAGTATTTTGATTAATTGGTCCAACAACAATTAGATGTTATTTATTGAAAAAGTACCAACGCAAGATAATAGTTTCAAATTTTAAAATATTGTATTTTTTAACAGATATTTTTAGTTGTATAATTTAATTAATTATTCTTTTAGTTATTCCTTTCAATAAAATATTTTATTAAGGTATTAAAATTTAAAAATACAAATTAAATTGTGTTTGAGGGGGTAAGTGTTACAAATGATACTTTAAGGGGGTAAGTGTTACAGAGGGTATACTTTAGGGGTGCAAACTGTATTTAACCCTTTAATAAATATTTTATATTAGGTAAATTAAGAACATGCGTATATCTTAAATACTAGTTTTGAACATTTTAAACTACTGTATACCTTGAATTGCTTTAAAAAGATGATATTTAATTTAGACTTAAATAATAGATAACATAAATTCGTAATTACCAGTGTCGTACTATACCGAACTTTTGATATACCAAAATTTTTGGTAGGGCAATGATAATGGATTTTATAATAACGAACTTTCGATAATGGTAGTGATTCAAGGAGTTTGGTACGTAATCACGACACATTCTATACACTATCTAGTTAAAAAATGGCACAACAATGAAGCGATAACTGCTTTTCCGACGACGAAAACCAATGAAATATTCATACAAAATAAATACTAAATATTTTCTTCTCGGTATTAAAATATTGAAGAATTTGTAACATAGTTATAGAATATGGTCTTAAAATATATTTTTTTATTTATATGTTTTTAAATTAAATTAAGTATTACATATTTTTCAATCTTTTCCATGATTCAAATAAAAAATTAATTCTAGTTCAATTTGCATTGTATTTATTCTTAATTAGCAACGAGGTTTCTATTGATAAACATGTATCTACATGAAATAATATATCACCTGTTTTCACAACCTTCATAGCAGCACTGATTAAGGCCTCCTTGTAAGACTTATCTTCCACCTTAGCCAGAATCTTGTTAAAAACTTTCAAGTCCAATGCTCGACCAAAAACAGATTCCCGATTATTTCGCCAAATATATCACCCTACTTTTTCTATTTAAATTGATTTTCCAGCAAATTTGCAAACTCCCACAATCTTTTAGAATAAGCATACATCATTGATTTATTGATGTTACGTAAAAAATATAAAGTTAAATTAATAAATATGGCAAAATAAATTTATGGATGGAGGATTATAATCAATACATATAGCAAAACAACAAAACGAATTGAAACATCAAATTTGTTATAAATTGAAATTTAAAAAGAGAGGTGGGGGAGGTGAGAGGAAAAACACCAAAAAACAATACAAGAACAAAAAAGAAGCTTTCTAAAAGAAGTAATAAAATAAAATAATAAATAAAACCAAAAAGATCACAGCCAATGGCTTTTCGACATCTGGCAGAATCGGAGCCAATGGCTTCTCGACAGCTGGAGAAATCGGAGGCGTCGAAGCCTGTCTAAGTAGACCACCACTACCATGCAAGAAGGCACTGGTTTTTCCGGCGATTAAACCACCACTGCCTTGAGGTAGAAGCCTCTGGTTAAGAACGACTTCCCAATTATCGTCATCTGTTGTTATTACAGGCATACCAGGCATCATGCCACCTGTACCAGGCCGATTAATCTGATAGCCAGTAGGACTAATAATACCCGCTTGTGCTCCAGAAGCTAATGTTTCGACTATTCCTAGTGCTAGCGGTGGCACCGGGGCGTAATAGCCCTAAATTCTTCTCAGCGTCCGAGTGGATTTTAGTGATGGTTTTAGCTTTCACCTGGTGAAAAATCAGAATTTATTAATTATTAGGCTAATTATAAGGCTAAATTTGTGTGCTTTTTTTTTTTGGCCAAAAAAAGAAGACAAGGAATAAAAGAGATCAATCACCTCTTCGCGTCTCGGAACCCAATTATTGGCACGAGTATCGATAACATTACGGATCATAAACCGCAAGCGAGCCGCCAGCTCAGGGTGTGCCGCCAGCTCCTTCAGGCGATTGAAGTACTCGTCGTTGATGCGCTTTGCTTTTATGTTCTGGTCGAGCTGTTTACCAATGGTGTTGAAGAACTGGAATATGGCCTCGACGTTCTCCTCTGCCGGGCAACTCTTGGTATCTTGTCCTAATAGTTCCTGTTCGTACGTGTAAACAAAAAAGACAGGTCAATTATATAGCCCATAATGAAGGAGATCAATTATATATGGATAATTAAAAAAGAGAGAACCTGAACAATGTGACGAACGATTTTTTCCGGAACCATCTTCTGCTTCGAAAGCTCACCAATAAGACGGATGTTTCCGAGTGTACGGAGTTTGACTAAACGTTCTTTGTCTCTTCGTTCCTGTTCTTGCTCAGGAGCATTCATCTGCCTAACTTCTTCCCACAATTGTCCAGCGCCTTCAAATGCCTCTTGGCAGTTGTTTAAGAGAACGCGCTTAAATGTAATTAATTTTCCACCAGGTTCATCCGATGGGAATCGAGGAAGCCTCTTGTCAAGGACTGAACAGAGTTGCACATACATCGGGAAAAATGTTGGTTCCGATACAGCCTTGTCAAATATCAATGAGCCCACCTCCTACGGAGAAGAAAAAGGATAACTTAGCCTTAGGAAAAGAAAATAAAAAAAAAAACGAAAACTATTCATTTTCAATATGTACAGTACCTTCAAAATATCAGCGGAAATTATTCCAGAGTAAATCAATTGATCCTTTAGAAGATCAAAATTTTCGGGAGTCAGCTTATTCAGTATGCTGCAAAAGATCAAATAACAGTGTTCAGCGCCAATAATCATAAACAAGAAGGCCAAAACCTCCTCAAATCGAACAAGTTTTGGTTAGTGGACTTTAAACAATTTCTATCTTTACACAACCAATCACAATAGTTAACAGGCAATATATCTCGAAATGAAAAAGGAAAAAAAATGTGGATTATGTTCAATAATTTTAGCATGTAGAATATGGATTACCCCTTGACTGTTTTCAAGACGCGGTCGGTGTCAGAAAGACTTGCTCTTCGAGCGGACCATGGTACATCTGCCTTGATTAGAGAAACTGGTGCAGCCTGTTTCATAAGCAATATAAGGAATGGTATACCCTTACGAGAGATAATCAAACAAGAAGAAAGATATTAGGAGCGGTGTTCTTCGGAAGTATATTTCAATCAAAGCATTTGCAAGAATAGAAACATACAGTTGACGTAACTGATAAAACGAAAAAACATCGGTAGTTCAGTGGAAATAAAACAGATGAAATCAATACATATTTTCAGGTCAACCATCCTAAATAGGAAATGGCCCAATTAACGGTTAAGAATCACTAAAAACGTACAAATAGATAGAAATTACACGGAGACTGGAAAGCAACAACAAAAGCGATTATATT
Source organism: Erythranthe guttata (assembly GCF_000504015.1). The sequence goes on from NW_012194661.1 coordinate 595,790, forward strand.
AAAGATTCAACTATATTAACTTTTCAAGCTAATTTTTTTATGCCACGGCCCACAATTGATGTTAAACACATACCATCCAGATATGAGTCATATATAAAAATCAGAAATGAAAATAGCTTTATAGGAGTAAATGTGTACAACATAAACAGATATATATATTACTGTATCCGACCGTAATATTACTGTCTCATGTAATAATATTATTGTTTGGGACAGTAATATTAGTAATATTACTATTCGAGAAAATAATATTCATAATATTATTGTACCAAACAGTAATATTACTGTCTGAGACAGTAATTTAGCAGCCAAGACAGTAATATTAATTAAAATAATTTTTTATAAAAAATATTTCAAAAAAAATCAGAAAAAAAAGTCAACGCCGGAGACCGGCAGTTGACTGGCCGGAAAAAAAAATCAGAAAAAAAAATTATTTTTTGAAAAAAAAAATTATTTTTTCAAATAATTATTAAACTTAGGAGTTAAGGTGTAATATTAAGGAATGGATGGAATTTATGATGGATTTATTTGTGAGACTGTTTGTTTTTTTCTAGACCAATGTGCATTTACGTTCCTTGTCATGTCCCTCTTTGCTATCTGCCCAAGAAAATTACACCTTATGTGGATGATAACCCAATCTTTTTTTTTTTTAATTTGAGATACAAGCCACATGAAATCTTGATTATAACCCTTCAATATATGTTCTAACCCTAACTCACGTGCCGCCGTCACCGCCTCAATATCACTTCCGACGAAATTTGAGGAAGAAGATCAGTGGTAAGCTTGTCGGCGAGTTCCCGAGCAGAGACAATGTAGCATTCTATAATATTGATTGTATTAAACATAAAAGGAAGGTACCTACTCTATGCTATCTAGCTAGCTATCACTTCCAAACTTAGCAAGTCTGCTCTTTCCCTTTCTTTTTATAGTAGACCAACCCTAATCGAAAAAAGGCTTATGTCCTCTTCTGATCTGCATACTTCTTCATTCTCTTGTGCGCTCCTTCAATAAGTCTGCTAGTTGTTAAGTAATGAATTGATTCTCTCTATCCCATTCATGCTTCTACTCAAGCTCACTAAATGGGAACCATATCCTATTTGTGGTGAAGAATAGCCATAAAGAGCTTCTAAAGGGATTCTATGAATAGCTGAATGGTAAGTGGTGTTATACCACCACTCAAGAAGAGAACTCCAAGAGCTCCAGTGTTTCGGATACTTGGATACTGACCACACATACATCTAAACTATGTTTCCAAACAATGGTTAACTCTTTCTGTTTGACCACCTGGCTGTGGACGGTAAGCAGAACTCAATTGTTGTTTGAAATGCTAGAGTTATGAAGACCACGTAACTTGTATATAGTGTCTACAAATACTTGGGCAAGAGAGGATACACAATTGGGATGGTTTAGGGCAACAAAGTGACCTTACTTTATATGTCTGTCTACAACCACCCAAATTACATCCTTTGCCCTTCAATTAGGTAGTTGAACGATGAAATCCATTTCTATGCTGGAACAAACTTGTTTTGGTATATGTAGTGGCTGCAAATGACCTAGATTTCTCAAGTTTTCATGTTTGCTTATCTGGATTTTTTTTTTTGCCTTTTTATTTTATTTGATTTGTAACAAATTTTATTAATGTTTACTATTGTAATATTACTGTAAACACAAATATTAGTGTGGTTACTATCAACCACATCAATATTAATTCTTTTTGGGTTTTATTATGTTTTTATGTGTTGAACGGTCAACATATTAATATTACTCTATTACACAATAATAGTGATTTTAGTTGTATTAATATTAGGGTGCTAGAGAGTAATATAGCAATATTACTGTGTTAAACTGTAATATAGTTAATATTATTGTGTTAAACAGTAATATAGTTAATATGACTGTCAACAACAACAATATTATTGTTTAAACAGACCAAAAATGTTGAAGAAAAAAAGTTCTCATAAAATAAAATAAAAAAGTCAATGTCGCCAGAGACCGACGTTGACCACCGGACAGCGGCGGCAGAAAGAAGAAAAAAAGAAAAAAAATCAAGAAAAGTCAACGCCGAAAACCGGCAGAAATAACAGACAGAAAAAGAGTCAACGACGGTGATGGGTAAAATTGTAGTCAAAATTGGATTATGATTCAAAATTGAATAATTGGTGAAATTTTGGGTCAAATTGGGGATCATTGAATTAAATGATGAAATTTGAGCATATTAAAAGTAAGGGGGATTTTAGTCTTTTACAAACCTCTGAACATTGTCTGGAGTTTTTTGTAAACTATTTTGTGTCCGAACATCTTTATGTTTTTTTGTGTATTTTATTTGGTTAAAATTGAAATAGAATTAAAACTAAACACAATAAAAACATTTCCAATATGTAATATGACAAATCTCTTTGGGGTATTTTGGTCTTTTCATGGCTAATCAAGGGTAAAAAGATAAATAAGTGTACTAGCTAAAAGTAAGCATAGGAGGATATTTGCTAATTATACACAAATAGTAAATGCAATTCACTCTATATATTAACAATATTATTAAATAATGTTTTTATCCTATATGCATATTTTCTATTTGTTATTATTTCTAGTTATGTATATATTTTTGTTACTACCAGTTTAAGGTAACATCTAATGGATGTTATATGGTCCGGTTGAGTTCGAAAGCCATGCATGCACGGGCAAAGGAATGAGAAAAACAAAAAAAAGAAACATTTGAATAAGCAAATCAAAGAAACGGGAATAAAACTGAAAGAAAAAAGTACTGTAATAACTATACAGGCCCGGCCCGTTCAGTTAGACAAGTTTGATGGTGACCTCATTCCGATGAAAGCCCTTGTGGCAGCCACAGACGGCGCAAGTTAGCGCGGTGGGGTATCCTTCTTTGCCGTTGGGAATGAACTCCTGGCAACCGTCCGATTTCCACTTCATATGCAAATGCGGTTTACAGCATTCTGCGTAGTATATTCCTCTTTCATTTTTTTCCTTCTCTTAATACTTTTTCTTTTCTTTACTTTTTCTTCTCTTCTTTAATTTGAAAGTTAATTTCAAGACTTTGAAGCTACTTATTGTAATCCGAGAATGACTTTTCAAATACTTGAATTTAATATTTTGAATTGAATGAGTATTGTTACCTCGTTAGTGTCACCCTGATAAATAATGGAAGAACTGATAGTTTAGGAGTAATTAAATAGAAACTTCATACACATTTAATTAATTAAATAACCTTACAACACGATTAAAAAATTATAATGTAAATTTAATATTTATAAAAAAGTTTGAGGTCATACTTTTGTTGAAACACCTCACTTAATTCATGAACCGCCTGAGTCGTTTATTATTTACAAGGGTGCAAATTTAGACCGGATGAACTGTTTTAATAGAAAAATCGAATGCCATAGATTGATTGACACGTGGATAGTTTAAATAAAAATATAATTAGGATTCTATATTTCTAATAATTGGAAAGAAAAAAAGAAAAAGAAAAAAAAAAAAAAAAAAAACCTTAGCAGAACCCGTAACCCTTTTAACCCTAATTGTAATCAGCGTTGATTTATTAAGAGTTAAACTTAAGATGTCACGTGTCAAAAAATTAATGAAATCCGATTTATATTAAATTTCGGCAGATCCGCTCAGAATTTAAACTTTATTTACAACCCTCCGTTCAACTAATTAAGAAATATATTTATGTAATCAGGGAAAATTTATTTACGTGTTTCTTTGTTTAATTATTTTTACATGATCAAGAAATTTAAATTGAAAATGCCCTTTGAAATTCCAAAAATATCAACTGATAAATAGTAGAAAAAAAAAAGCGATACATATCTAAGAACTGGAAAGTCATTATTGTACACTACATGCAAGCCGGCGGACATGGTCTACCTTAATAATTAATTTCTCTAATAATTATCACAATGGGTTCGGTGTGCAATTTGAAAAATTTCACAGGGGGTTTTTGCTAATTTATTTATCACATGGGGTTTTTTGCTATTTTAATATTACACAGGGGTATTTTTTGCAGTTTACTCAGCAGCACTGATTAAGGCCTCCTTATAAGATTTATCTTCCACCTTAGCCCAAAATCTTGTTAAAAACTTTGAAGTCCAAGGCTCGAGCCAAAAACAGATTCCCGAGTATCTCGCCAAATATGTCCGCTGTATCAATAAAAAGATCACACGGTGTAGGCGCAAAGGCACGACCGTTCCTGAGATTTTGGCGGCCATAGGCGAGATTGCAACACGATTAAAAATTGAGGCCCTTCTACAATCTCAAGTAAAACTTATTTTTTTCTAAAAATGTGATAAACTCTATATTAACTTGTTTTTGTAAAGTTTATAGCACTAAAACAAGTGAATACATATAAAAATAAATAACTAATACATTATAAATATAATGATTAGGGGTTTTTTTCCAAATAAATGCTAATATATAAAGGGTATAAAAACATTTAGAGGCCCTAAATTAAAAAAAAAAAAAAAAAAAAAAACAAAATCCAGGGGCCCTAGGCGACCGCCTACTTTGCCTCCCTCAGAACACTCTTCTGAGAACCGGGTCTACGTAGAAGATGCATCCTCTACCAATATCCTCTGCATTAACAACATTCTTGTCAAATAAGTATTCGATGAGTGAAGGGAATTGATTATGGCAAAGCGGGCGTTTCTTCATTGCAAGGGAAATGCCTTCTCGGACGAATTCAGGGTGATACTCCGGCGACTTCAGTCTTGCAACACGTTACAACGTGTCCTCCAGGACTTTATTAATAAAAAACTCATCAAGAATTGAAGTTATTTTCTCTTCATCAGCTTATTATTAGCAGAAGCACTATTGCGGTTGTTCCTGTGACACTTTATGGTGACGGCCTCCTCATTGTGTCGGACTTGTGGCTCCTCCATCGCTGCCACTACTTCAACTTGTCGGTGGAAATTCCGATGGTATCCGCAGATCTCGCATTTCAATGGCAACGCCGTGGACTCCTTGTACTCCTGGCAACCGCCAGCCCACCCCAAGTAACGAAGATAGGATTTGAAGCATTCTGCGTATTTTACAGCTTCCATGTTTCAATCTCTCTCTCTCTCTCTCTCTCTCTCTCTCTCTCTCTCTCTCTCTCTCTCTCTCTCTCTCTCTCTCTCTCTCTCTCTCTCCTAAATTCTTGCTTTTTCGGGGTGTCCTGGGTGGTCGGATTGCTAACTGAGCATTAGTTAAGTTCAACATTAGTTGACATTCCAACATTTTTCGTTTATCTTTATTTGTTTCTTTAATTTTTTTTCCGGCGACGGGTTGTTCGAGCTTCGATTAGTTGAGTTACATTAGCTGATGTCCAACTTTTTTTCTTTTAAACTTTTTTTTTCTGGCGACGGGACGTCGGAGCTCTAATTAGCTGACTATGCATTAGTTCAGTTCGAATTAGTTGACTTTGCTTTAGTTGACATCCGACCTTTTTCTTATTCTTTTAACTTTCTTTTCACGGCGGCGGGTATTCTGGGCTCCGATTAGCTGACTAAGCATTAGCTAACACCCTACTTATTTAATGCTAAAATCAGCTAATCGTAGCTCCGATGATCCGCCACCAAAGAAAAAGAAAAAGAAAAAAAAAGGTTGAATGTCGATTAATGTTGAAGTTAACGAATGCTAAATTAGTTAACCCGAGCTCAGACGACCCGCCGCCGGAGAAAAAAAAAAGAATAAAAAAGAGATGTCAACTGACGTTGAAGTTATAACAAATTCTTAGTCAGCTAACCAGAGCACCGACGACCTATCACCGGAAAAAAATGAAAAGAAACAAAAAGATCAAAGAAAAAAAAATGGAATGTCAACTAATATTGAAGTTAGCTAATGTTTATTCAGCTAACCGGGGTTCCGACGACCCAGGTCACCGCCGGAAAAAGAAAATGGGTCGTGTCAGAACGGACCAATCTGGTGGGCGGCTTAAGATGAGTTAGGTTTATCTCAAATAGAAATATGTAGGACTATTTTGGGATTCTATGTTTTTGTAAGTTTATGTGAAACGAAAGTTAAATGGTGAGTTGATTGGTAGTAAAACTTGATTCAATGGACCTAGCTAAAATTCATACTTGATTCGTAGTGAAAGGTTTATCTAATGAGCGTTGGTTTGGTTGAATTGAAAATACACCCATGCCTAAGGGTGGAAATTTGATCGAATTTTTATTTCCATCGATTCCTATGCAACTTTTTGGGATTCTTGGGAACATTTTTTTCATTCCGAAAACGAATCTGAAAATTCCTATTCCAAAATTTCCCGAATTGTTTAGTAAAAATTAGAATATATTTGAGATTCAAATTTTAATTCTTGATTTCAAAAAAAAAAAATTTAATTCTTGAAAATTATTCAAAAATGTCCTATTTTGATTTTCAAAAATTACACATAGTATTATATTACGGCAAATTTCATTTTTCCCCTTGTACATAGGGCAGGATCACTTAAGCTCCCTCTACTTTCAATTGCATCACTTTATCCCCCTTACACATGATTTTTTTCTCAATCCAGCCCCACCGTTAGTTTCAAGCATCCAACATTAACACAGTTTGGCCATTGTTAATTTTTTTTATAAGAATCATCAATCTGTCATCTTTTCTTTCTTTTTATGAATGAAAAAGAATTTAAAATATCTAAAGAGTTATATACATTATGCATAAGTGGTATCTAAAGATTTATATATGCAAGTTTAGATATTTTTGTTTTGTATTTTCTCTCTCTACTGGAAAATAAAAAAAATTACTATGTTATTTGGATTTCATAATGTTTTGAGTAGAAGAAAATGTGGGTGTTTTTGTAGTTTCATTACCGTTGACCAAACGGTGTTAAATGTTTGGAAACTAACGAATGGTCTGGATTGGGAAATTCTATAAGTACAAGGTGTAAAATGATGGTATATTTGTCTAAAAGCGATTGTCCATATCTATAGTATAACCAACGAACAGTGTTTTAGCACTTCACTTTTAACACTGCGCTCCAACAACATTGTTTATATTTTACACAATTATTATATTTAATTATTTTTTATTAAATAGTTTCTACATGATATTCAATTATTTTAAAATATTAATAAAAATGTGTATTATTATAAACATATATTTATATGTTGAATCTTTAATAATTTTTGTTTTACAAATTTATTTGACTTTTATTTTAGTTAATATACTAATAATTAATAATACTAATTAATAAGTATACAAAATTAATTTTAAATTTGATAAAATAAATTTCAATAACTTAATTGATATATATTAATAAACATTAAAATTTTATAATTCTTTATGAAATATTTTTTTTATTTAATTAAAGTGATAGTTTTTTTATAATTTTAGTTATTATTAATACTAAATAAAATAGTAATTAAATTTCATTTTTAGTACATTTATTTGAAAAAAACAAGTAAGATAATATAAAATATTTTTTAATGATAAATATATTATAAAGTACAATATATATTATTTTAATATTTCCTAGATTTGCTAAATTGTAGTTTTGGTTTCTCAAATTTGAGAAGCCAAAGTTACAATTTAGCCAATTAAAAAATTATGCATTTTCCTCTTGGAGCTCACTTTTTTGCTCTTGGTTGTTCATATGGTGTAAAATATGAGTTTGCATTACACTCTTGGTGATGCTCTTATGTGCTATATATATAAGGCAAATGACAAAAAAAACTAATGACAAAGGCACTTAATTAAAAAAAGGGACATCCAACTTTTTTGTCTTGCAAATATTTCTAGCTCATTCAAACTTATTCGCATAACAGGAAAACCCTTATATATATACCAAAATTACCCAAAATTTCTTGAAACCCAATTCAGCTCCAATTTCATGATTTACACCCCAATTTAGCACAATTTCACCAATTAACCAATTTTGACCCTAATTTCAATTTTGACCCGCCACCACCGGAGACCGCCGGTCTCCGGCGTTGACCTTTTTTTTTTTTTACCGTAGGTTAACGGCCTATGACCGCCGGGTCTCCGGCATCGACTTTTTTTTTTTAATTTTTTTTTTTCTTAAAAAAATATTTTAATTAATATTACTATCTTGGCTGTTAAATTACTGTCTCCAGCAGTTATTTAATTGTCGGAGACAATAATTTAACTGTTAATTGACTTTCTTTTTCTTTTTTCTTAAAAAAAAAATATTTTAATTAATAATATTGTTTTGGCTACTAAATTAATGTCTCCAGCAATTATTTAACTGTAGGATACAATAATTTAACTTTTAATTGAACTTTTTATTTTGCTTAAAAAAATATTTTAATTAATATTACTGTCTTGCCTACTAAGTTACTGTTTCCAACAGTAATTTAACTGTCGAAGACAATAATTTAACTGTTAATTTACCTTTTTTTTTTGAAATTTTATTTTTTCATAGTTAAAAAAAAATATTTTAATTAATATTACTGTCTTGGCTGCTAAATTAATATCTCCAACAGCAATTTAAATGACTGAGACAGTAATTTTACTGTATTGATTAATTTTATCGTCTTGGCCTGCAATTTTGCTGTCTTCGACTGTAATATTACTGTTTCTGACCGTAATATTATTGTCTCATGCAATAATATTACTGTTCGGGGAAAAATAATTTTTATAATATTACTGTTCCAAACAGTAATATTACTGTCTGAGACAGTAATTTAGCAGCCAAGATAATAATATTAATTAAAATAATTTTTTTTCAGAAAAATAAACTTTCCAAAAAAAAAAACAAAAAAAAAGTCGACGTCGGAGACCGGCGGTCAACAGTGGTTGACTGGCCGGAAAAAAAATTCAGAAAAAAAAGTCACGCCGGAGAACCGCATGGTCAACGCCTGAAAACCGCATGGTCAACGCCGGAATCTGGCCAGAAAAAAAAAATTCAGAAAAAAATTATTTTCTGAAAAAAAAATTATATTTTTTCAAAAAATTATTAAAATGGGGGTTAATTTGATATATTTGTTTAAATCCGGGTTCAATGTGTAATATTAAGTAAGTTAGAGTATAATGGATGGAGTTGATAAAAAAATATGAGAGTATTTTAGATTAAAGACATGGAGATGAGTTTATTTGAAAGATTGTTATTTTTTATGGACTACATTTAAATCCATTGTCATGTTCCTCTTTGCCATTTGCATTATATATATATATATATATATATATATATATATATATATATATATATATATATATATATATATATATATATATTTCTTTGAAGCTGCTCGAACCATTTCATCGTTTCTGGTGGGGCCCTTTCCGATTTTTCTTTCTTCATTTTCTTTTTCCTCCTTACGTGGCTTCTCTTCCTTCCTCCAACGATGATTTCACCGATGAATTCCTAATAAAACTTATTATGTGAGGATAGGCTTCCCCTCCTTCTGTCAAATCCAATACCGACTTAACTCCAACAAAATTGTCTATTTTTCTCATGTTCTTTACAATTTGCCCAATTTTGCTTCCACGAAATCCCCTGCTTCTTCACTGTAACACTGTCACCCCGTGCTCTTCTCCTTAACAAATATTCTGGATAACCGTTCCGGTCTCTATTTTTTTCCCTCCGTCTAAAAAGTTGCCGCCGTACACCGCCGTTTTCCGTTGATGCCAACGGCGTTGCTCCGCGCACCTACCTCTTCCAGCCTCAAGGCCGTCAATTAACTATTGGGTGCGCCCCTTTTCTCCCTCTAAAAATATCTCTTTTCCCGATATTTTTTTTACAGAATTTTCATTGTTAAATCCTAAATTCTTTTCCGGTATGTACTAACTCTCGTTGCTCTATGTTGGCGATACTTTTAGCGACAATACCGACTATTGTAATTATATGGTTATGTTTTTTAGACCTGGGAATGGCAGGGGTCATTTGCTTCTCGAATTTGTAATTTACTGTGTTTGTGAATTGGGTATGGACTGTCACATGTATTTGTGAAATTATTTTTAAGTTTGTGAGGACTGTGCTTGCATTTGGGCCATTGTCAACGGCATGTATTTCTCTTCTTGTTCATTTATTTACTCCTCTCGGTCTTGCAGGTGTTTTAATATATTACTATGGATTCAAGAGAAAGGAAGAGGTTGCGTGTAAATAAGCGCCGACATGATCGCTACGCCTCCACGAAGCGTGCGTGCTCGGCTGCTCAGTCCAAATCCTTTACTCTCTTCTCCTCTTGCTTCTTCTTCGTCGGCTCTGGGCGATGGTATGCTGGATTTTTAATATTTTTCCATTACTTATTTCTACTGTTTCTATTTCAAATAATAATTCTCATCCGATACTTACGTTCTGTTCAATTGTCGGAGAAGTTATTTGAGTTCTTTGGTTGTTCGTGTGATCTTTTAAGCGTTCAAAGCTCTTCTTTTACACCATTTTTTGTTTATATCTTTCATGGTTAAAAAGGTGCTGCTACTGCTTGCAGTCTACCTTCAAAGCCTGCCAATTTTTTTTAAATTACATGGTTATGCTTTTCGGACGTGGTAATTGTAGGGGTTATTTGCTTATCTATTTTATAATTTTATTGTCTTTGTGATTAGGATGTGGAGTGTTACACACAAGGATATGTATTTATTTAATACTTTCGAAGTTTGAGGGGACAGTGTATTTGTTTGGTTTTCAATAGCATGTGTGCTCCCCCTTTTTTTTTCTCCTTTTCTGTTCATTTTTTCTCTTTCCGCTGGCTCTTGCAGGTGTACCACAATAAGAAAATCTCAAATCAGTCCTATCAATTAAACTAGAAAAATTTAGGTACGAAAAAAAATTTACAGATAAAAAGACATTGACATATTAGTAAAGCAACAAGATTGATAAGAATGTAGCATCTGTAGACTTACTTGTAATTTGTGTGCATTATTTTAGGTTGGAGCAATTCAATTCTTGTAAGTTATACGCGCCACTGCATTGCATGGTTTTCTTGGTGTTCATGTTCTATATTATCTCCTCACAGATGTTCCTGATTCAGTAGAAAGGAAGAAAAGGTTACGTAGCGTGCTCACCTGTTGGCTCCACCTCCTCTGGTCCCTTCTCCTCTTGCGTCTTCTTCCTCTATTTTCGGCAACGGTTCGTTCAATTTTTTTTCCGTGTACTTGTCCATCTATTTTCATTTACAATATATTTTTATTTTTAGCTACTGAGTGCAGTGATCTTCATGTTTCAAAATGATGGTTTTTCTGCAGACAACTTGGGTTCCAATCATTTTTTCTACAATTTTCTTGATTCGTTTACTTTTTGTAAGTTCGTTTAACTCTTTCTGTTGCCCTTTTTTTGTTAACGGGTGCAATGCTATTTAAACAGCCTATTTCTCATTATTGAATATTTTTCTTTCGCTTTATACGCCGCTTTCTACTGCATTTTGTACCGTTTTGTTGTTATTTATTAAAATTTCTTTCTCATTGATTTACCTCGCTCGTAGTTTTTAATGCATTAAAATTATTGCTACTTTGATCTTCTTGAAGAACTTGGTGATGAAATTGAACAACAGTCTCATTCTGGATAGTTCAAACCAAATACAAATGAATAATGATGACCGCGGGTATAAAGCTTGAATACAGAGGTATAATTAGAATTACAGTTTCTCTTTTACTGAAGATAACAATATTATGCTAGCCTTATGTTTTCTGTATAACTATTACCTATTTTATTATGAATATAGAACTCGTTCTCTGCACAAATATTATCTATTTTGTTATGCACATAGAACGCCAATTTTAGGTGCAACCCATCATCAATCCGTTCAAAATAACCCGTTCAACTTCATATAAATGCGTTCCCAACAAAAATAATATATACTTGTGCAAATACGTGAACGGGGCACCGGCACCGCGCCTTGCGCGGTGCTTCCTATCTAGTATGTATATATATATATATATATATATATATATATATATATATATATATATATATATATATATATATATATATATATATATATATATATATATATTTTCATCTACCTACTTACACGTTTTCTTGTTCTTTAATTTTTATTTATTAATATATTCATATTTATTTTCATACGATAGCCTGAGTGTGTTTTTTCTTATATTTTTTTACTCTCCTTTTTATTTTAATTTTTATTATTTATTTTTTATCTCTTTTTATTTTTACATCCATTTATCTTCTCTATTATTAATTAATTTTTTTTATATCTAAATATATTATATATATATTTCTTCCTATCTTTTTTAATTTTATTTTTTTTTTTTATCTTC